>CP094635.1:1511863-1678996 GCA_023657505.1 Camelina hispida | reverse complement strand
CCGGTTAAGGGATCGATTAGGTCATCAAGAATCAGTTCGGATGAAGCATAGCCTTGGAGAAGAAGGAATCGGCATCCACTTCGGTGCGGCGGCCGACTCAAGCAATAGGGCAGTTTTCCATATTTCACTTCGTCCGTTAAGGAAAGTTAATATATTATGAGATCTCTGAACATGTATAAATAAGGGAGACTTCTCCATTGTAGATGATCCAGAATCGAATACAATAACTGAGTTCTCTTTCATTCTTTGCAATAAACCCTAATTCTTTTAAGTTCTTCTTCCTTACTTCTAATTTCAAGGTTTAGATCTACTTTCTAGAGAGATTATCCTATTGAGTTTGTTTCCCCTCCTTTACAAATTCATTGTGGAAACCTAGTTTCTACGATTGGCGCCGTCTGTGGGGACGCAAATCGTCTCTAGAAAAATTCTCTCTAAGAAACTCTCCTTAGAAAAAAGCCTTGCAATAATGTCTTCCGTCGTGAACGAAGTGCCCGAAACAAACCGCACGCCTGAACTCGCAGGCATCACTCCTTCTCAAGATGACACCACGACACTGGGTGGCACATCGACCAGGCCTATCACTGCCGTGTACTCACGTCATCGCATCAACACAACGGCAAACCTGGCCGGAACCTCCACCGAACTCCCAGTCGGGGTCAGATCTGAAGGGGAAGTCAGCCGAGGTACAGGACGAACTCTCGAAGAGCTAGTCGACCTTGACACGGAGCCTTCTGATGAACAAAACCATAATGAGGCGGGTGCTCGCACAACGGAGCAGCAAGCCGGCGCACAGAATGGGGACCTCCCCGATCAAACCACGCCAGCGGCCCAGAATCCGCAGGTCGTTTCCATGGAAGACTTCAGAATCCTGTTCGGCACCATGACGAAAGAGATCTACCAGATGATCTCCGACACTAACCGCAGGGTCGACGCAGTTGTAACCCAAACAACCCCGTCGCAAGTCTCAGCCGGACAATCACTCAATGTAGATGGTCTCACCCGCCGTCTTGACTTTTCAGAGGCACAACTCGAGCAGAGAAATCCTCCCCCTCGAACCACATCTAGTGTTCGGCCAACGAATCCGAACTTGCTGATTCACGAAAGCTCGACCATCCCGGTCACCCGCCACGCGAACTCCGGACCTTGCTTCGAACTCGAAGAAATCAGGTCACAAATTAGTGGCAAGAATACGCTCCTCCATCGAGCTATCAGCACGGCTCCGGAAATCGACAGGATCGTCGAAGTAACCCGGCAGTCGCCCTTCACCCAACGAATAGCGCGAGCCGCCATACCAAACGTCAAGCTGAAGCTTCCGGTCTACCAGGGAGACAAAGATCCGGTCCAGTTCATGACATCCTTCATGGCAACCATTTCCAAGGCACGATTCACCGACGAGCAGAGAGACGCCGGTTGCTGTCAACTATTCGTTGATAGCCTTTCCGGTCCTGCCTTGGTATGGTTCACGAGGCTCGAGCCGAACTCGATCGACAACTTCGACCAGTTGTCCAAGGCCTTCCTCAAGCACTACCGAATCCTCATCGAACGAGGCGTGACAAGTTCGGACCTGTGGGAGATGGCCCAGGAACGGGGGGAACCCATTGCCAGCTTCTTGCACAGATTCAAGGAGAAGCTAACTAAGGTCAATGTCCCGGAGGATGCGGCAATGGCTGCCTTCAGAAAGGGCCTGATTCCTGGATCACCGTTGCGAAAAGATCTCAACATTTGGGAACCCAAGGATCTCGATGACGCGCTACATCGAGCCTCTAGATTCGCACTTGATGAGGAGGAGGAAGCCCGCATAGCTGCGAAAACCAACGACGAACAACCGTCGCACCCTCCTAAGGCTAAAAACCGGGCCAAACACCACGAACCCCGCAAGCACCATGAACCTCAGGACCGAAAAAGGGCGTCATCCACGCAGTCTCCGAAGGGGACGGTCAAGAGAAGCAGCCATCTGACCCGAAGGAACTCTACTGCGACTTTCACATGTATCCGGGTCATTCCACACAAGAGTGCGTCCACCTGAAGAACTACCTGTACGCAAAGTACCTATCTGGCAAAATTGAAGCAACTTATCAGCCAAAAAGCGCCCGTGGAGGTAGAGGTCGCCGAGGAGGATGGCGCGGAGGACGATCTAACCGCGGCCGCGGTGCAGGCGGTGGACGGGGCTATGATGGACCACCCAACGCAGCCCAACAGCTGGCCAACCAAGCACCCGCTGACCACCAGGAAGGGGCACCCCAGGCAGACGAACTACCTGGCCCTCCCAAGCGGCAGAGGGGCCAAAACCTGGAGCGTGTCAATTCCCCTCCTCGTGGACGAATAACCATGATACTCGGTCCACCAGAGAACTGCGCAGATTCCGTTCGCGCACTGAAGAAGAGGGCACGACAAGTTTGCGCCCTTCAAACTGCTCCGAGCGAGCCTTCACTCTGTTCAGATCCGATATCATTTACTTTGGAGGACGCCAAAGGGATCCAACACCCCCATTCAGACCCTTTAGTTATCGAAGTCTCGATGGGCGACTTCGACGTCGAACGGGTCCTGATTGACACTGGGAGCACCGTCAACGTACTCTGCTGGCAAACGCTCGAAAAAATGGGCATCACACCAGACCAACTAAAACCCGAAACTCGAACGCTGACGTGCTATGATGGGATCGCCAAAATGTCAATGGGAGATGTAAAATTACAAGTACGAGCCGGCGGAGTGACCCGAAAGACTAAGTTCGCAGTCGTTGATGCACCCCGATCTACAACGCTATTTTGGGAGTACCCTGGATGTATGCGATGCAAGCTGTACCATCGACCTATCACCTCTGCCTCAAATTTCCAACTCCTACAGGAATTTGCACACTTTACGGCGACCAGAGAGTGGCCCGAGCCTGCTCTGTTATCGAAAAGAAGCAGAGGAAGACGGAGGCCGCATAGCAATCACAGAGCGGGGACCATTGAGATGGTCCCCGAAAGCCGGAGCGGGATCGCCTCAAGTCTCCGGAGTGTCGAATCCTACAGGCGAATATTGACCCTTCCGACCCCTCGCGAACTGTCGGCATCGGGGCCGAACTCGATGAAAGCATAAAAGCTAAGCTGATCGCCTTCCTGCAATCTCGGGCTTCCACATTCGCCTGGTCAATGAAGGACATGGTCGGGATAAGCCCCGAAGTCATGTGCCACAAGCTCAACATCGATCCCACGTTCAAACCGACCAGACGAAGCGCAGGCGCTTGGGTCCGGATCGAGCCAAGGCGGTCCAGGACGAAGTCGAACGACTATTCAAGGCGGATCAAATCATGGAAGTCCAGTACCCTGATTTGCTGGCTAACCCGGTGGTGGTCAAAAAGAAAAACGGCAAGTGGAGAGTTTGCGTGGACTTCACCGATCTCAACAAAGCTTGCCCTAAGGACAGCTTTCCTCTGCCGCACATAGATCGTCTCGTCGAAGCCACGGCCGGAAACCAACTGCTTTCGTTTATGGATGCTTTCTCAGGCTACAACCAGATCGCCATGAGTTCAGCTGACCGCGAAAAAACGGCATTCATCACAGATAGGGGGACCTACTGCTACAAAGTGATGCCGTTCGGGTTAAAAAACGCCGGAGCAACCTACCAGCGTTTGGTAAATATGATGTTCGCGGATCTGCTCGGTAAAACCATGGAGGTTTATATAGATGACATGCTAGTCAAATCTCTGATCGCAGAACAGCACGTCCAACATCTGGCAGAATGTTTCGACATCTTGGATCAATTCCAGATGAAACTAAACCCGACGAAGTGCACATTCGGAGTAACTTCCGGGAATTCCTTGGGTACATCGTAACTGAACGGGGAATAGAGGCAAATCTTAAGCAGATCGAAGCTATACTAGGACTCCCTTCGCCGACCAACAAGCGAGAAGTACAACGCCTGACTGGCCGGATCACTGCCTAAATAGTTTCATCGCTCGCTCAACAGACAAGTGCCTCCCCTTTTACCAACTTCTTCGCGGGAACAAGGATTTCCATTGGGACGAGGAATGCGAGACCGCCTTTCGTCAGTTGAAGGAATATCTCACCTGCCACCCAGTTTTGGTCAAACCGGAGGACGGAGAAACACTATATCTTTATGTCTCGGTCTCCAGTTCGGCAGTTAGCAGGGTACTAGTCCGAGACGACCGCGGAGACCAGAAGCCCATTTTCTACACAAGCAAAGCGTTAAACGACGCAGAATCGCGATATCCCACGTTGGAAAAGCTGGCCCTTGCAATCATCGTCGCAGCACGGAATTTGCGACCCTACTTTCAGTCGCATTCTATCGTAGTATTCACCGATCAACCACTCTGAACCATCCTTCACAGCCCTCTCCAATCCGGACGTATGGCGAAATGGGCGGTCGAGCTCAGCGAGTACGACATCGAATACTGCTCTCGCCCAAGTCTGAAGTCACAAGTGTTGGCTGACTTCATCACCGAACTGTCGCCCGAGCTTGACGATCCCAATCCCGCGGTGGAGCAATGGACAATGTTCGTCGACGGTTCGTCAACAAATCAAGGATCCGGGTCGGCCTCATACTCCGATCCCCCACCGGAGAAATCCTTGAGCAGGCGTTAAAGCTCAATTTCAAAGCATCGAACAACGAAACCGAGTACGAGGCCGTTCTCGCAGGACTCCGGCTAGCCCAGGGGCTTGGCATCAAACACCTGCAGGTCTTCTGTGACTCCCAACTCGTCGTCAGCCAGTTCAGCGGCGAATTCGATGCCAAAACAAGCGAATGGGAGCATATCGACAGTTGGTCCGCACGATGTCCGGCGAATTTACGTCTTTCTCTCTGACGAAGGTCCCGCGGAACGAGAACGCATCAGCCGATGCACTCGCAGCTCTGGCGAACCGCTCCGACCCCAAATTCCGACGTACCATCCCCATTGAATGCATCGAAGTTCCCAGCATTGATCCGGACAGCCAGATCGCCCTCATCAACGACGACCCAATCCCGATGGAAGTCGACGAGCCGATAGAAGATATGGCGGACGTCGTCGAGCCTCTCGAGGATTGGCAAACTGAGATCAAACTTTACATCTCCGATGGCACCGTCCCGGCAGATCGATGGGCAGCCCGGCGGCTGAAGGCGCAAAGTGCCAGATACATCTTATTGGACGGGGAACTATTTCGCTGGAGTGCTTTGGGAGTGTTCCTTACCTGTGTTACCCGGGAGGAGGCCGAACGCATCATGATGGAAGTGCATGAAGGTGAGGGTGGCAACCATTCCGGCGGACGCGCACTTGCTCTCAAAATCAAAAAGACTGTCACCGCACTTGCGCGCACTTGCTCTCAAAATCATAAGGTGAGGGTGGCAACCATTCATCTTATTGGACGGGGAACTATTGGCCCACCATGATGGTCGATTGCGAAACTTTCGCGGCCAAATGCGAAGCTTGTCAGCACCATGGACCCATGCGGCATGTCCCGCCCGAACTATTAAACACCGTCACTGCTCCGTATCCCTTTATGCGCTGGGCCATGGATGCCATAGGACCTCTGCCGGCATCCAAATCCAAAAGTATGTCCTCGTGCTGACCGATTACTTCACCAAGTGGGTGGAGGCGGAGTCTTTCACAAGGATTCAATCCCTAGATGTGACCAATTTCATATGGAAGAACATCATATGTCGCCACGGACTCCCATATGAGATCGTCACCGACAACGGTACCCAATTCACCTCGATGATCACCAGACGCTTCCTGACAAAATGGCAAATCCGTCTCAGCACTTCGACTCCTCGGTATCCGCAAGGTAACGGTCAAGCCGAAGCCACAAACAAGTCGATCGTTGATGGGCTCAAGAAACGACTCGGTCGAAGGAAAGGAGCGTGGGCAGATCACTTGGATGGCGTGTTGTGGTCATACCGCACAACCCCGCGGCGAAGCACGGGACAATCCCCTTTCTCCCTCGCATGTGGTCTCGAAGCACTTGCCCCGGCTGAAGCAGGAGTCCCGACACTCCGTCCCACTATGATGGTCGATAATACCAAACTTAACGAAGAGATGCTGATCGAGCACAACGATCTCGCCGAAGAGTTGCGCGACAAACCTCTAGTTCGGATGCAACATTACCAAGACACAGCGGCTCGATATTACAATAAAACCGTTCGTCAGCAGCGTTTCAACGAAGGTGATCTGGTTCTGCGAGAGGTCTTCAAGAACACCAAGGAAGTAAACGCCGGTAAACTCGGTGCTCGATGGGAAGGCCCATACCTCGTGTCAAGAGGAGTTCGTCCGGGCGTTTACGAACTGCTAACCATGGCTGGGGAACGGATCAAAAACTCGTGGAACGCGGCCCACTTGAAACGCTACTACAGCTAAGTCGTTAGTACGACTCTATCTAGGAGTTTTCGGGAATCCGAACTCCATTTATCTTTCATTTGTAATACAAACTACGGTTGGCTTGATCCCCACTTCGGGGTACGTAGGCAATTCCTTATCTTTTAAAGACTAAGCGAATGCAGCAAATATATTAATAAAGTTTTTTCCGGTTAAAAACTTCCTCTTATACTCGGCGACAAGCCGGCGTGCAAAACAAAATATCCAAAGGTTACTTGCATTTAAATCTCCTTTACACGGTTTGGTTAATTCCAAACAAGTTAAAAGCTTCAATAACTAAGTCAAATTCCCATTACACGCTTTGGACGTTTCGACTAATAATAAAAACAAAAAAGAGAAAAGAGACGCAAAGGGAAAAGGTCCCTTCGACGACTCGGGGTCCTAGATGAGAAAAGAAAAAGACCGCCCGAACTCAGAGTTCGGAACGGTCGAGCTCCCACACTCAGTGTCTAGGTTGATCCTGCAGACGAAGTGGAGGCCGCGGACCCGATAGATCGTCTGCCAATGGTTCCTCCACCGTTACCTTGTCCAGTTTGGCGCGCCAGAACTGACGCCTTTCCCTCGGGCTTCCAGTCTCTCCCTTGGAACTTCGACACCTTTCGACGCCAAATCTTCTAAGAAAGCACACGGGCCGTCAACCAAGTGCCTCTCGGAAAATCGGGCCGGCCGACTCCAGGAAAGTGGCATACCGCCTTAACCTTTCTACGGAAGCTCGGTAGGCCCATATATCCACGTTAAACGGGTACGCAGTATCTTCGAGAGGCTGACAGTCGGCCTCCAAGAGGACGGGCACCCCCATACCTTCCAGCAGCTCTAGGCACGCCGTTCGCGCGGCAAACAGCCCGGACATACGCCATCTCTCCAAGTAGAAACCATTGGAGATTAGTTCGTTCAGGACCCGAATGGTCCCGTCCAAACGATAAAGCCGACAGATCTCGGCTAATCTCCGGCGTCTTGCCGTAAGATGAGCCCCCAGCCTATAGCGGCGAGCTCGATATCTTCGAAGTTCCTGACACACAGGACTCCCTTCTGCACCCGTCATGTCAACATACGGGACAGGAGCGCAAACTCGGAACGTCTCCGCGCTCGTGGGCGGAGGAGCCCTCCGAAGCTTTAGTTCGCCTCGAACTGCTTGCCGAAGCGGCTATCCTCTCCCGAGCCTGTCTTAGCCACGCTGATCGAGTAGTCACCATCTTTTTTCTCTCAGTGACTTTCGAAAATAATGGAAGTGGTTAGAATGATCTCCCAACCCTCAATCCTATTTATACAGGATTATGGGAAGTAACCGCCGCTAAACCCCCAATCAAAGTGAAGCGTGATTTTTGCGTTTTTCCGAGAGAAATTCTCAAAGACCGCGCGACGCATTTAATGGGGGGTGTTCATTATTTCCAAAAGGAAAAGGAAAATTTTGGCTGATTTCCAAAAGACAAAAAAAAAAAAAAAAAAACAAAACGAACTATACACTCATAAGTATACCTTAGCCCGAACCGGACTAAGTATCTATTAGCTCGTACAAAGTTCACCCCTCGTTGACACCCTGGCAGGTGATCAGCTCGTATAAAGACCCACTATTTTCAGGATAAGCCGAACCCAGAGTCGCCCCTGACCTTCTTACGTAGGGATAAGCCGGACCCAGAGTATTTATTCCGCACCCGCTTTTGTTTTTGGGGTAAGCCGAACCCAGAGTATTTATTTCGCACCCAAACTTTAGTTCGAACGGAACGGTTAGCCGAACCCAGAGAATATTTTCGCAGTCCGGTATCCGAACTAAAGCAAAGGAGATAAGCCGAGCCAAGTATCTCGCTCTCCGACCCAACGCGCTTTATTAACACTTCGTTTCGAATTGATGTTTTCTACCACCAATCAATGAAAATTGTCTATTGTAAGTCGGGAGACGTCTCGCCTCTAACACATTTTTCAAATAGTGAAACAATGATTAAAGCAAATCTCTCATTATTTTAAAACTTTATTCCAAGCGAAATTCAAGGAGCCCGTTACATTGCAGCTAGGTATTATTAAATAATCAAATAAAACATCTTAATTCCGAACTGGTGCGCCATTCGCAGCGATCTCACGAATGCTCGATTTGAGTCGTTTCAGCATTGGCCATAGCAATTGCAACCCAGTCTTTTCCCAGTCCTCCGAACGAGTCTCCAACGCTCTGGCCTTTTGTTCGGATTCATCAAGCAGATCCGTGGTCCTTTTCCTTTTTCCCTTGAGTAAAACAATTTCGGATTCCAGAGTCCTCAAGCGTCGATCGATTCTGCCTCTCTTCATATGAAAGTACTGAAGATCTTGAGTCAGTTCTTGGTGCGTACCCTCGATCTGCATACGCGAAATCAATAACGGGTTAGTACGAGGAAGACAAGTTTCGATCAGTTACAAGGAAAGGAAAAAGGAAAAGATGATAGCGGTTACCAGACGAAAAAAGGCGTCAGCCTCGGCAAGCTCGACATCAGTTGTGCGCCGGTTAATACGAAACGGCTTAACTTTGCCTGGAATGAAGTCGCCAATTAAGGCAGGATCCATGTGCATCGGCCTCCGATCTGATTCACTTCGGCATTCATTGCAGTATGCGACAAGACATGAAGGCAAATCAGCTATCTTGCCAAACCCATTCTTAATCCAATCCTTGGGGTGAGATTCCAGCATCTCGAGTTTGAGTAGCAGATCTCGCTGTGCTTGCTCTGACGCAGCAAGACGGTTGGAATATTCCGCATGACGATCTTCCACCTCGTGAAGAAATTCGATTAGTTCGCGTCTTTCCTCCGGTTTAACGCGGGACATCAACATCCAGGGCGCTCTGATGTTCGGGAAGTACGCCATCCCTCTTTCGATAGCTTCGGCATTCGAGAACGTTGGCACATCGTTGCCAACCAACGGGATTCTACGCTACCAACCGAGCTCGACATTGTTTTTGATTGACGAGTTTTCTTGGATGTATGATCCGCAAGCAGCGTTGGTTAGATTTATACAAGTCTTGAGAGATAAGCTTCTTAAGAAATTTGGGAACTTTCCATGCAAAATGGTAAAAACACAAATTTCTTGAAATTGTTAATTTTCCTTTTTAACCAAAATAAAAAATTCCGAAAAATAGGTTCCAAAAAAGATAATGGGCCGAACAAGTCGGCAATGTTTAACAAGGGTACTCCGACCCATAAGGATTTACAAAAGGAAAAAGGAGTAGTAAACGGAAAACCATGTCAATTTTCGACGTCCAGATCACCGGACAGATCTGCTTGAAAACTCCCGTCGTTTGAGCCGAATGGATGTTCAACATAGTCCGGAGCCGTCGCCTCGGGGGAAGTCCATAACCAAGCTGGTTCGGGGACATGGTAAGGTCGTTGTCATTCAGCTCGAGGACATTGATCGCGGTGACAGTCTTTTCGGCTTCGGCCTTTGTCTCGTCAATCTCATTATCCGCTCCTCGGGAATGACGGCCCCATTTTCAATCAGATATTGTACAGCTCCCTGTACTCCGGTGGCTTGGTTCAGCATGTCCTCCAGGGGGCGAACTCTCGCTTGTTCGACCAGATAGGCCTTGACCTTGTCTAGTCGGTCTTGCGCTTTCTTCGCAGTTCGCTCCACCTTATCCCGACGATCCTTCCGAAGTCTCTGAACTTCGAAATTGAGTTGAACCTTCAACCCATCGCATGATTCTTGCAGTTCGTTTTTCTCTTCTTCCAGAGTAAGCGCTCGGGAGTTCAGTTCGGTTACCCTCAGTTCGGTGTTGGCGATAACGCCATCTTTTTCAGCGATAAGGGCTTCGAGTTCCTTGATTCTCTCGTCCTTCGCCCTGCTAGTGGCTCGGATTTCCTCCATGCATTCCTTCACCTTTCCGAGTTCAAGCTCGGACCCCTTACTAGATTTGGCTCGCCTATCATACAACTGAACCAGTGTATTCATCTTGGCGGCAGTCTGTGGATTCAAAGAACGTATGTTAGTTCAAAGTTTGATCGGATGAGTCAAATTCCTAACGGGCGATGAGAACAGTAAAATGAACCATTAAGTGCGATTCGGTGACGTCGAGGAATGCTTGCTTGAATTTCAATTCGTCCGCTGACGGAAGAATTCGGTGGGAAGTCTTTAGAGTCCGGAAGAGCTCGCCCAAGGCTTCGCGATTAGTCACCAAGGGATAGTTGCCAAAATAATGATACGCGAAGTGATTCGTTTTATCATCTTTTCTCTCGAGGCGGAATCGATCGGCAGACTCCAGTCCGGCTTCGTCAGCCGAACGCTTGCGACTCGGCAACAGACGCGCGTCGATAGCTGGTTCCTCGCAGATTTGTTTATCCTTGTTCTTCTTCTTCTTCCTTTTGGATCCGACCTCAATTTGAGGAACGTCTTGTACTTCGTTCGAAGGATTGACGTTTTCTAAGGCCAAAGGAGGGTTTTCTCCCTCTGCGATGGTGGATGGCTCGATGTCCCCTCCGGGTGCTTGAATAGGGTCGGCGACGATTTGGTCCGGAGTAGGATCGACTTCGGTTGGACCCTGAGATGGGCCGATCTCAGCTTCAATGGCCGCTTGAGTGTCTCGGCGAACAATCTGGACATCTTTGGACTCCATCACGCGACATCCAGCAGATCGTCTTAGTGCATTGGCGAAACTTGGAAAGTTTGTCCTGGCTTTTCTCATTCCTGTTTCGACTCGGATACGAGTGATAAAATCCCACTGACGATTGTTCCCGGATAGCAGCGTCTCTAACAAGAATGTAGTTCGGAGCTAGGCGCGTTGCACACAATGGACGATCTGGAATCACAGACATGAAAAAGTTAAAACTGGTCAGCGGTGCCGAAGTCGATAAAAAATATTAAGAAGTATAACTCTACCAGGATTTTCATTCCACACTCTCCGATGAAAACCCAACGGGTTAGCAAATAAATATTGGTCAACGCGGACGAAGAAGTACTGGTTCGTATACATCTTGAATTTATTGGTGCGTTTACCAACAAGGAAATTGTGAGCTGGTCTCATGTTCACTTCCCAGCGATTCGGACTCTTCGATTGCTTCAAATTTGATAGCTGTTCGAAAGCTTGAACTCAAAGTTCGACTCCGACTTCGGCTGCTACGGTCAAGGCAGCCATGAAGTTACAAATAGCTCCGGTACGAACTGAGAGATCGCCATCATCCGTCTTTGGGCGTAGAGTGAGATCAATTCTGGGATTGGGAATAGGAGGCGACACTCGGTGAAGTAACCCTCGTATAAGCATACATACCCTTCCGGGGCTCCAGGGCGTTGATCTTCACGAGGAATCAAAATCGTGACGTTGCTGTTGAATAAACCACACGAGTTTAGCATCTTATTCACAGTTTCGATCGAACTCACACTCTTTTCGCCCCCAATCCGTCCTGCGTGATCAAACAAGGGATCGATATCTTCGATCGAGAATCCTAAGGGTACGAACCGATGTTCCTCTTCTGAAAATACGTCCGGAGTCAGTTCGGTATTCTCCTCTTCGTGACGAACTGATGAAGGCAAGGCTGGTTCCACTTGTGAGGAAGAGGCTCCTGTTGAACAGCGAACCAGGTATTGCGGGACTTCGGAGGTCGATCTACTTGACTCCCGATTTGCGCGGTGCGTTCAGAGTCGAGAGTTCTTCGTCTGGAAGTACGGCGAATTAATTGCTCGCTTTCGATTTCTGGCGAAGAGGCAGGTTCCGATGTGCTCGCCATGTCTTGAGTTCGGAGAGTGTGGAAGAAAAAAAACGAAATGAAATGGAAGAGAGATCGGAGCAGATTACCTGTTGCTGTTGGCGAAAAATGAGAAATGAGGAGAGTAGAAGCGTATTTATAGAGCCGAATAGGCGGCAACCCTACGAAAAGTTATGATGACCTACGCGACTCTTCGAATTCCGAGCTAGCGGATGTGATGGAAGCGACACGTGTCACTGAACAGAATGCGGTGAGATGATTCGGAGGTCAGAATCAAAATCAATTAAAAATTTATGGATTAGATCGGATATTTTCTTTCCATACTTCATAATATTCGAATTAAATCTCGAATATACTGAACTGGGGGACTAATTGTTGGTGCGGGATTCAGCACCCCCACATACCGAGCTAAACCAAAAATGTTAATTGATTATCTAACCGGGATCCGGTTAAGGGATCGATTAGATCATCAAGAATCAGTTCGGATGAAGCATAGCCTTGGAGAAGAAGGAATCGGCATCCACTTCGGTGCGGCGGCCGACTCAAGCAATAGGGCAGTTTTCCATATTTCACTTCGTCCGTTAAGGAAAGTTAATATATTATGAGATCTCTGAACATGTATAAATAAGGGGAGACTTCTCCATTGTAGATGATCCAGAATCGAATACAATAACTGATTTCTCTTTCATTCTTTGCAATAAACCCTAATTCTTTTAAGTTCTTCTTCCTTACTTCTAATTTCAAGGTTTAGATCTACTTTCTAGAGAGATTATCCTATTGAGTTTGTTTCCCCTCCTTAACAAATTCATTGTGGAAACCTAGTTTCTACAATTCACATCTTCGGTTGAAGTCTCTTCACTTTCCCGCTTCTTAGCCTCGCCGGAAACACAAACTTCCTTCTTCTTGGCCTTCTTAGCTGAAACAGTTTTCTTCTTCTCAGACGAAGCCTTCGGCGTGGCTGCAGCAACATCGAAGCGGTAGGAGATTGTAGCTTCTCGTCCATGGTGAGTTCATCTTCTTTCTCAGAAGAAGACGAGTTGGAACTTGAAGGTTTCCATGGTCTGAGTCGTCTGAGATGCTTAGTCGTCATTGGAAATGAAAAATTATCAAAGAAAGTTTCAGATTCTTAGCGATATGAATGATATGAGAGAAATGGTATTAAAGACGCAAAAAAGCATATGGCGATTTGTTTGCCTAACTAATGGAAATGTGAATATTTTTGAAAATCAAATACTACTACTATTCTCTTTTCTTGATTTTTGAAAAGGTTTTATCATCACTCTAGTCTACTGCACACAATTAACGTAAGGTCTACAAATTTTTTAACATAACAATTAGTACTAATTCTTGGCCTAATTATCAAATTTCCTTGTTCAATTCAGATATATACTCACGTCGTTTCAAAATATAGGATGTTTTAACTAAAACATGCAGATTAAGAAATTTTTACTTTTAACAAGTTCAAACAATCAGAAATAATACTGTATAGTATAAAATACTAAACTAATCTAAAAGTTGCATAGAAACTTGAAAACATTCTATATATTATGAAACAAAAACTTCTCCAAAATATCTTATATTTTGAAACGGATGGAGTATATCGTTACCATAATAATTTACAATTACTGCAAGACATTTATTACCAAAAAAGTTAATGTAAATTTTCAAAACGTATAAAGAAATCGTATACATTGTGGAAATACTAGTCTTTTGTAAATTCAACAATTTAACAAGTTTTCTCATTTCGAATGGAGTAGTTAGGTTCATGCATGTACTTAATCAATTTTAGCCAATTTTAACATTGCAAGTACATATCAAGAAATTGTTTCTTTTTCTTTTACCTGATATTTCCGACGAAAATATTTTATCAAAAATATTGTTGACAAATTTCGTCGAAAACTTGTCAGACTTTCCGACGTAAGTATTCCGTCAGAAATTTGTTATCATCAGATATTTGTTGGACTTTTGTCGGAATCTTTTCGATGAAGAAAACCCGTTCATTTCTTGTAGTGCGCACAGGATCTCGTCAGCTGCCTCCATAGTCCATAAGTTGTTGGATGAATGTAACAAGACACTCCACATTTCAAATGTTGTGATGGGTTGGTTGGTTTGGTCCTGTTGTTACCGGTTCTATATATATATATATATATATATATATATATATATATATAGCAAATATATATATATATAGCAAATATATATATATATATAGCAACTAGTTCAAAATTGATTTTGACAATCACGATGCGTTGTTTGGTCTAACCAAGATTTCAATCCTGCATGCTAGTCGGTATGATCAGGTTCTGGTTTAGTCAAATCTTCTTGGTTGCCTTATTTAATTATCAAAAATCTGAAAACTCTTATACTATTAACTTATTAACCAACCATAGAATAACTAATCATCGTTACTAATTAAGGATGGATTCTTATGAAGGTGTTGTTCACATAATAATATTCGATTTAAAATTAAACAAAAATGGGATTAAATAAAGCAAATAAAATAATTGAAGACCATGAGCAGTGGTACTGGGTTCTTCTCAAGATATCGGATAAAAGTCTTATTGTGTAACATTATGTCAAGGAAGGAATTAATTGAGAATCTGATGTGAACTGTAAGATTCCATATGAACTGTTTTTATTGATGCTCTCATCATTCATGTGACTTTGTAATTTCGTGAATTACGTAACATCTTTTTCTCAGAGTGTATATATATCAATAATTCGAGATGAAGAGAAAGTGTAAAGACTGTTTCGTAAGACTTTTTTCTTTTTTTTTTTTTTTTTTTTTTTTTTTTTTTTTAAACTCATACCTTTATAAAGCTTAGCCCAAGAGGGTGGGAACCCTTTTACAATCTGGTGGCTCCTAAACAGAGAACCCTACAATAGTACAAACAACAAGAGATTACAACCAGCTTACAAGAGCTACTGAAATAAACGGAACCAAGTAACCAGGAAAGAGTCTGAGGGCGAAGTTAAACGCTGAGCTCGAGTCAAAGGATCAAGGTGACAACGAATGATACTCTTTACTTCCATAAGACGAGTTTGAGCCGTGATAAAGGTGTTGGTATGAATACGAGAGTTGCGCTCTTTCCAGATTACATAGACCGAGGCTTGACACGCTAGCCGAAGAATCAAAGCAGTATTTTTGTCTCTGCAAGGATTCTTCAGCCATGTAACTCCATCCTCAAACAGAGGAGGAGGAGAGACATGGGCTCGTGTCGTGAAATACTTCCAAATCTCCGAGGAATAATCACAGTCAAAGAAGAGATGCTGTCGAGACTCATCATGAGTGTTGCAGAGTAAACAGAGAGGAGGCACCGCTAAACCCAACTACGCAGACGATCTCTTGTGTGTAGCCTGTGCCGAGAGTTAAGCCACGAAATAAAGGCATGCCTGGGAATCCTTCCTTTGAACCAAACCACCTCATACCAAGAAACTCGAGGTCCAGGAGGGTTCAGATATAACCAAGTTTTTGAAGTAGAGAAGGTATTTGAGGCCGCAGCATCACCAATCTTCCAAAGATACTGATCAGGCCCTGCATCCGGTTGCGAGAGAACTATCGATGGAAGAGGAAGGCATTGCTTCAAGAGAAGAACAATGGGGTTCCGAGAACGACTGTTAGATATCCACCATTGACCTTCTCTAACAGCGTCACTTACCGTAGCATCCTGGTGGAGCCCTAACACGAGGACCTATCTCTCCCATGATATCTAAGAGAGGTCCCAAGGATGTCCAGTTATCTTTCCAGAAGCTGCATGAGGAACCTGAGCTCACCTCGCATACAATAAAGGGTCTTGCTACAAAGCGGAGCTTGCACAAGTTTTTCCAGATCCAACTCCCCGAGACTGGTGTAACAACATCCCAGAAGTTCCTGCGGCCTATTAGATGTCTCTGAACCCACGCAACCCACAGAGAACCACTCATCGCAAAAACCATCCAAATTAGCTTGAGGGCCAAAACCTTATTCCAATCCTTGAGTCTCTTTAGCCCTAGACCCCCACATTCCTTGGGCTTGCATACTGAATCCCAAGCAACCTTGGCGCCTCTAGCTGAATTTGGAGCACCTTTCCATAAGAAGGCGCTACACATGCTTTCAATTTCCTCCAAGCAACTATTGGGAAGGATAAAGATCGAAGCCCAGAAAGAAATGGTGGAATAAATCACAGACTGAATCAGTTGAAGCCGTCCAGCAAAAGAGAGATGCTTAACGGTCCAAGCTGAGAATCTTTTTCGAATGCGATCCAGTAGAGGGTGGTAGTCCTGCTTCCTCAGCTTTCTGGAGGTGAGAGGCACTCCTAAATATCTAAATGGGAAGGAGCCCTGTTGAAGGCCAGTGGAGTCTGCCAATAACTTATTTGCTTGGGAACTATCTCCATCGAGGAATAGTGCTGTCTTGTCTCTGTTTATACCGAGGCCTGAAGCTTGCTTAAACTGATCAAGAATCTCCAGAATTGCCAGCAAAGACCTCTCGCTTCCATCGAAAAAGATGAGAACATCATCCGCAAAGCTTAGATGTGTTATCAATGGATCTACACATAATGGGTGCGGGGCAAAGGAGTTATCAGCCACACCTTTATCCAGCTGTTTTGCTAGGACGTCCATTGCGAGAACAAACAGGAGTGAGGAGATGGGGTCTCCTTGTCTCAGGCCTTTCTTTCCAGGGAAATACCCGATCAGCTCTCCATTAAAGGCGATACTAAACGAGGTAGAGGTATAGCACTCTCGAAGCCAGGCAATGAAAATAGGAGGGAGCTCTATTGCTTGGAGTATATTTGTAAGAAAGTCCCAATTGAGACTGTCATAAGCTTTCGTTAAGTCCACTTGCAAGCAACCTCTAGTAGTCGGGCCCGAGGCATGAAAGTTTGATACCAGTTCTGAAGCTAGCAAGACATTCTCACAGAGATGTCGACCTTGAACAAAGCCCACTTGGTTACTCTG
Source organism: Camelina hispida (assembly GCA_023657505.1). Classification (NCBI taxonomy): domain Eukaryota; kingdom Viridiplantae; phylum Streptophyta; class Magnoliopsida; order Brassicales; family Brassicaceae; genus Camelina; species Camelina hispida. The sequence continues at coordinate 1,662,052 of CP094635.1, read as the reverse complement.
AACAGCATCAGCAATAAAGGTCTTGAGTTTCTGCTTCAACAATCTCGCTATAATCTTATAAACTGTCGTGCAACAAGAGATTGGTCTAAACTTGGAGAGTTGATCCGTCCCTGGAATCTTGGGGATTAGAGTGATGGCGGTTGCATTAAAACATCTTGGAAGGTGACCGGTGATAAAGAAATCCTTCACCGCTGCTACCACATCTGATCCCACAACCTCCCAAGCCTCCCAGAAGAACTCCACTGGAAACCCATCGGGGCCAGGGGCTTTATTCTTTGGCATGGATACCAGAGCTCTCCTTATTTCGGCATCAGAAGGAACCTGAGCCAAGCTTTCCGCTAACTGAAGGTTACACCTGAAATGAGTTAACTCCTTTATCTCCTCTTCTGACATAGGCTGAACTCCAACACTCTCCGAGCCTAACAGATTACGGAAGTAGGCCACCAACATATCTTTGATCTGATCTACATTATGAATTCTCTCGTCGTCTTCAGCTCGAAGGTACTTAATGCTGTTACGGCCATGATTTGCAATCACTGACTTATGAAAATAGGTTGTGTTTGCATCTCCCTCCTTCGCCCACCTAAGGCGAGATTTCTGGCGATAGAAAGATTCTTGAGCATCCGCAAAAAACCTCCATTTTTTTCTGGCTACATATTCCTCTCTAAACAGCGAGTCCGTAGGATTGGTCATTAACGAGGCTTGAATCAATTCCAGCGCTTCAAGAGAGTCCTTTGTCCTCTGCTGGATATTACCAAAGCCCTCCCTGTTAAGCTGCTTGCAAGAAAACTTGACATTTCTCAACTTGTGACCAAGAGAGAACAGCTGAGAACCAACAGGACCATCTAGTTGCCAAGCTTCACCAATGACAGTCTTGAAACGATGATGAGTAGATAGAAAGGAGAAATACTTGAAAGCCTTCTTACTCCTTTCCACTAGGGAGGATAGATACACCAAGCTTGGGGAGTGGTCAGAGTCTCCAGGGGGGTCAAACACAGTGAGGGATTCCGTGAAGGAGCTTGACCAATGCTCATTTATCAACACCCTGTCCAGTTTACGAAGGATCGGATCTTCAGCCTGTTGATTTGACCAAGTATAAAGCTCCTCTAGATGGCATATCTGAGAGACTCAGTAGCTTCCAAACAGGCTTGGAACTCCAACATACCTGCAATAGGCAAACTGGTGAGGGATAACCGAGTAATGTTCTCCTGCTGAAAGGATCTTGGTTGAAATCTCCCATGACCATAAGAGGGATATCCTTGGCAGGCGAAGTTGAGTGATCATTAGGAGCTCCTCCCATAACTCCCTCCTTGAATCTGAGTATTAAACGCATACACAAACACAACCGAGAAGCTCTCCTGTGTTGCTGGTACAAAGCTACGGAGCATTGCTTGAGCTGATTTATATAAGCACATAACCGAGATAGATGGATCCCACACCACCCAGATCCTACCGAGGTCCGCATACTCATAATTTATAAACTCCCCGCCAACCCGGGAGGAGTTACTCAAAATGTGATTCGCATTCTCTCCTCCGAGACATGCGTCTCCAAAATACCGCCTATTATAGGCTTATTTTTAGCTATCCAATTCCTTAAGAACCGTTGTCTAGCTGAGCTATCAAGCCCCTAATATTCCAGCAAAAAACCTCGTCATCTATAACCCAAAAGGAGAAGGTAGAGCTAAGCTCTTTCTAAAGTTAGTCATTGCACTAACCGAGGGAGACCCCCGATCAGTCTGAGAAACTGAGTCCAAAGCCGTTTTGGGCAGAGATATTCTTACCCCGATCCACCTTTTTGACCCCTCGGTCGGTAAGACATCTCTATCCTCTTGATTCCAAATTGTTTTTAGACTCTATCTTGGCAAGTTTTCTTTGAAGCATTCACTCGCAGGGAACCCCGTACCAATATTTGTACACCCTAGGAGCTCGAGCTTGTCCATCCCTGAACTAGCCACCTCTTTGTTCTTATCCTTAATCTTCTTCTTTGACTCCACTAGGGTCCAAGGCTGATCCACAACAGGATCAATGCCTACAAAGGGGGTATTCCTCCTCTTCTCCTTTCTCTCCTGAATCCACCTTTGACTTTCTCTTGAGTAACTTGGGACATCGATGAATCAGGGCAATGACGAATAGACCGTTTCCGGGGTTAGCTCCTACTCCGAGTCTTATTTCTCTGGGTTACGATGAATCTTGACGAATCGTTTCGGTCGTCGTCGTCAGCACTGGCGTCGTGACGACTTGGAGAAGTTGTGGCTAGAGAAACCTCCTGTGGAGACGGGGTTCTGTACTGAGGAAGAAGAAGTTCCGGCTAGCTCTTTACCAAGGTTGACATCCGTGGTTGTGGTCGCTATGCCAAAGGAACAAAGCCTTGGGTTGAAGAAGCATCAAAGCGTTTCTTCCGAAGAGGCTGCGGACATCTATTAAGGAGATGACCAAACCTGCCACAATTGCAGCATTTCGGGGGCAAGCGTGGATACGACACTTCAATTTTCACTGAGTTGTTCAGCTCATCTCGAACTATGATTGTCGTTGGCGGCGGTTTGTCCAGAGAGATCTCCACCTTGACTTTGGTATTACCAAAGTTATAAGGATCCAGCCGTGACTTCTCCGTGTGAAGAGGTTCTCCTATCGCACTAGCAATCACACTAATGGCCAGCAAAGGAGTACATCTGAGGGGGGACATTTTTCAGAATTGCCCATGTGGGAGCCGAGGAGAGTTCAAACATTCCAATGAAGCACCAGCGGACCAGGGGTAAACTGAGAAGGCACAATTACTGCCTGCCAGTACCCTACCTGACAACCCAGTCGCGAGTGGAAAGACACGAAATCATAATTAAACAAGAAGTATCTGAGACAATGCGGACAGTGATATCTCCAATTTCCCCAAACCGGGTTCAGATCTGCAAATATCTTCGAGGCTGGTGGAATGAGTCCATGGAATTGAGCGATGAGATGCCCCTTCCATTGTTCAGAGGCGCTTAGCAAGACGGATTCTGGAGCCTGCACGACGGGAATTCCCATCTTCCATGAGAATAGGGGAAGAGACTTTCGTTAGATTCCGGAGAGATGCCTTAAACCGTTCGGCGAGTGTAGGCGCTGCGGTACAAGGGATACTGTTAGGAGCCGAGGAGGAGAGGTCATTTGAGTGAGTAGCAGTAACGGTGGGAGTCGGTGGCTGAGTAGAAAGAGGTTCAGATGAATGGCGAGATCTGACGGAGGCGGGGGGTCAGGTGGAACAGAAATCGCTGGGTAACTGGCACAGTTTCCATGGGGAAGAAAGAAAGAGGAGGGAGAAAGGGGAGATTCTCAGAGAACCGGCGTGAGGCCGATCTCCGGTGGAGATCTACGCGGAAATCGCAAATCGCCTAAAAAACCTCTCTGGGCACACTTACCAAGACGGTCTTCCTATATATATTTTTTATCTTCTGTATTTTTATCTTCAGACTTTTTTCTTTTTTCTTTTTCTAATGGAGTGGATTCGTAGAGAAACGATTGGTCACGGAAGCTTCTCTACGGTTAGTTTAGCAACTACCTCTAGAAGCTCTACAACGACGTTGTTTCCACCGTTAATAGCTGTGAAATCCTCCGGAGTTGTTTCCTCCGCCGCGTTGATGAACGAGAGACACGTTCTTGATTACCTCGGAGATTGTTCTGAGATCGTGCGTTGTTTTGGAGAAGGGAAGACGGTGGAGAACGGAGAAGAGGTTTACAATCTGTTTCTTGAGTACGCCTCCGGTGGTAATCTTGCTGATCGGATTAAAAAATCCGGTGAAGCATTGCCGGAGTTTGAAGTGAGGAGGTTCACGAGATCGATTGTTAAAGGGTTGTGTCATATTCACAAGAATGGTTTCTCTCATTGTGATTTAAAGCTTGAGAACGTTTTGGTTTTTGGTGATGATCATGTCAAGATTTCTGATTTCGGTTTGGCTAAACGGAGGAGTAGTGATGGGGAGGTTGGTGGTGGTGGGGTTGAGATTAGGGGAACTCCGTTGTATATGGCACCGGAATGTGTGAACCACGGCGAGTTTGAGTCACCGGCGGATATATGGGCATTGGGATGCTCTGTTGTTGAGATGTCTAGTGGTAAAACGGCGTGGTGTTTGGATGAAGGAGGAAGGAGTAATAATAATAATAATGTTATGTCTTTGATGGTACGTATTGGTTTAGGTGATGAGGTTCCGAGGATTCCGGTTGAATTGTCGGAGGAAGGTAAAGATTTCGTGAGCAAGTGTTTTGTCAAAGACGCGGCTGAGAGATGGACGGCTCAGATGCTTTTGGATCATCCCTTCTTAGCCGTTGATGAGAGTGGTGGTGGGTCTTATTTGAGTTTGATGAGGTGTGGTGGCGAAGAAGACGAAGAAGCTTCGGTTTCGCCGAGGAATCCATTTGATTTTCCCGGTTGGAATTCGGTTCAGTCTCCGGTTAACGAATCGGTTAGGTTTAGTTCGTTGGTAAAGTCGCCAGAGGAGAGAATCAGTGGTTTGGTCAGTGATCAGATGCCTGATTGGTCGGTGTCGTGTGATTGGGTCAACGTGAGGTGAAAATTGGAGTTAGTTTTTTTTTTTCTTTCTTTGTTGTGGAGAAAGGACCAAGTCATATTGTGTTGTTTAGGAGATTATCATGGGTGGGTCGTTTTAGTATTGACGGTCCTGATTTAATTTAGCTCATTGACTAATGTAAATTATATATTGAAATCAGAATGAATATTCTTGGATTGGATGAAACTGAGAGTTTTTGTTGTGCCATTGTATGTTACTACTCTCTAATCTAATCTAATATTTATTGTTGCAAAGTTACAACTCATCATCAATGTTTTTGTAACAGAGATTGTCTCAATTCGAAAAAGAAAATAGAAAAGCTTTGATTAATTATTTGTCGGTTATTAGATTTAATATGAGAAAGTAAGTTATCAGAATGTGAACAAATTCAATGATACAAGAAAGACTGAAGAAGCTTTTTGGCCACCGACTGAAGTTCTTATGGACTAAAAAAGCTTGTTTTGGTATAAAGATTTAAGTACTAAAAGATTCGATTTAATCATAGGGATTAAGAGAAGGCCATGTATGGTATAATATTGCTGTGCAATGGAAGTTTTCGGCTTTGGTTTGTAGCCAACCACCAAACCAATAGCAACAGGTGAGCTAGGGGAAGTAGAAGTGTGGAAGTGAAACTGTAGAAATTGGGCCCTAGAGTCTTCTTTAATTGGGCTTTGATTTGGAATGAACTAAGTTATAAACTAAACCAATTCTTGAATTAGCTAACTAGTTTTGAGAAGCAATTTAATTTCTTTGTGTTGAAATGTTAAATAAAACCATACTGTACCCACTATTCTACTATCCAAATCAATATACTATTTGGATATTAGTGTGTACTCGGTCTCTTTTTTCTTATACTGATTCTCCTATTCGTGTATTATCTGGACGAAGAAGAAAGGTCAAGGTCCAAAGGATGACTCGGTAACACATGACATTTCTAATGCACATATATATATATATATACTCAACATGGTGATAGAATTTTTTAAAAAGCAAAATTGTAAATGATTAATTAGAGAAACACACGACTTTTAAACAAGGTTAAGGAGATGCCTCGGTTTGATTTCTAAGCACATTATAGAATATTTTGAAACAAAATTGTAAATGAATATATTAGAGAATCACACGACTTTTAAAAGACGAATAGAATCCGAATTATTGAAAATTCCAAAGTTTCCAACTGTCCCAACCAAAAAAACGCTGCGTTTTAACCAAATATCTCTCTCCCATCACCTTGAAAAGAAACATTAGCATTTAAACTTCCTTTAAAACAAAACATCTTCTCTCTATCTTTCTTTCTTTCTCTAACAAAAACATTAAAGAAAAAAAAAATGGGTTTCTTTAATCTGATGATCATAGCTTTATGTTTCTCATCTTTCGTTTACAGTCTCGAGGTTCTTATACACACTTCTCTTATAACTTTTATGAATCTTTTTTTAACAAGTTAGTAACATAAAGAGGTTTTGATTTTGCTCACAGATGGGTGAAACATGTAGTTCGACCAGCCAATGCGACGCCGGGTTAAGTTGCCAGAGTTGTCCAGCGAACGGAAACACGGGTTCTACTTGTACCCGGATCCAACCTCTTAACCCGACTACAAAGGTTCGTGTTTTTACAATTTCTTGATTTTCTTGAATTTTTTTTTTTTATTGTTGTTCTTGAGAGAGTGATGATGGATTGCATGTGGTTTTAATGATGGGTAGGTGAATGGTTTGCCGTTTAACAAGTACTCATGGCTAACAACACACAATTCGTACGCTATCACGGGGGCAAATTCGGCAACTGGCTCTATCTTAATCTCCCCAACGAATCAAGAAGACTCCATCACTAATCAGCTTAAGGTCTCTACCTACGTTCATCTTTATTGACAATTTTTCGTATTAGAATTTTCTTTTGGCTAAATTTGGTATTTGACTTAATTTGCAAGTATCTTTTTTTGCCTTAGGTTTCAATAAACGACAATGTCATCAGCTTTTAGTTGGTGGCTTTTGTTGTGAAAGATTAACTTTTTTTTTTGCTTTTGTTACTTTCCACGTGTAAAAATGAAATACAGATCCAAGTCATTTTTGAGCTGTTCCTCAATGATTTGTTCTTTACATGTTAGTTTGTCAATCTGTGAACTGTCACTATGATGTGCTTTTTAGTTGACCTTTGGACTTTTGTTGTTGTTGTTGTTGTAGAATGGTGTGAGAGGGATCATGCTTGATACATATGATTTTCAGAACGATATATGGCTGTGTCATTCCACTGGAGGGACTTGCTTTAACTTCACAGCCTTTGTAAGTTTGCAATTGAATCATTTGAATTTGGGATTGTTGAGTCAACATAAACTGATGATCAAACACCTTTGCAGCAACCGGCTATTAATGCACTCAAAGAGATCAATGATTTTCTTGAATCAAACTTATCTGAGATTGTTACCATTATTCTTGAAGATTATGTCAAATCTCCAAATGGTTTGACTAAGGTACATTTTTGCCAAATAGCTTTTTGACACCACCGTTTTGATATGTATCTAATGCGAAGATCATCGATCTTTTGCTATATGTAAGGTGTTCAAAGCATCCGGATTGAGTAAATTTCAGTTACCGCTTTCGAGGATGCCAAAGACGGTACAGACTGGCCAACAGTGGATGATATGGTGAAGCAAAACCAAAGGCTTGTGGTTTTTACTTCGAAGAAGGATAAAGAAGCTTCTGAAGGTTTTGCTTACCAGTGGAATTATATGGTTGAAACCCAATGTGAGTTTCTTTTTTATGAACTTTAATCAAACATTGCATCTAGATTAAAGGAACAGCTTAACAAGATGATGTTTTCTGTTGTTATGTAAGATGGTAATGATGGAATGAAGAATGGATCATGTTCGAGTCGATCTGAATCTTCTCCATTGGATACCAAGTCTCGGTCTTTGGTGTTTCAGAACTACTTTGAAACCAATCCGAATTCAACGCAAGCATGTGCGGATAACTCCTCTCCGTTGATCGAAATGATGAGAACTTGCCATGAAGCAGCGGGTAAAAGATGGCCTAACTTCATAGCCGTTGATTTTTACCAGGTGCTCCTTGGACTTTGACAAATCCTACCATTTTGTAAAGCTCATCTTCAAAAAGTCTAATTTTCAGAATCTCAATTGTGCTATTGAAAATTTGATCGCAGAGGAGTGACAGTGGAGGAGCTGCAGAAGCTGTAGATGAAGCAAATGGTCGTCTCACATGCGGCTGTGACAGCTTAGTCTACTGCAAGGTATGTTTACACTTAACAAGCAACATATTTTTCTTCCTCTTAGGGCAGAGCCTTTTTGTCTCGAATTGGGTTCTTAAGTTTATGGAATAGAATTCTATTGAATCTATTGAGCTAAATGATAAATGTGCATATATGGACAGTCAAACGCACCTTTTGGAACATGCGATGCTCCCCCTCCAAAGTCTTCTCCTTCACCAGTCACTGGAGGAACAACAACTTCTTCACGGAATTCAACAAATCTTCCTGCGAGTAATGCTGATTCTACAGCAATTGGATTGTCATCTCTCGTTCTGATCTCTGCAGTGACTCTCTTGCTGTGGTGATAGTTCTGCAGCGAGCTCAGTTTGCTTTGATATGACATAAATGATTTGATTTCCCTTTATACATTTCCACGAATTGACCAAAACATTCAATACATTATTGGTGAGTAGAAGTTTTTAGATAATGATGTTGTAAAAGGAGTGAGACCAGTGGCAAAGCTGATACTATGGTATTATACTACACACACACAGAACCAGACAACCAATGTTTGAGTAAATTCTCAATGCAGTTCACCGACAGGAGCTTCGTTGAGCCAGAGGAAGTGGATGAAGTCATACAACTTGGCGCTGACACTAACCTGCAAGTGTAAGTAAAAGTTAGATTTCTCTCAGAATGCTCTTGGTACAAACAGATTTCGTCAGGTGTTTAGTTGGATTATTATACCTTATATGGAGTAGGGTTTAATCTTCTCATATGATCGGGTCTCATGTTTTCGAGCTGTTTGATGCAACGGTTTCTTAGCTCTTTCAATGGCTCTAGCTCTTCCCTAGCTTCATCTTCATGACAGTAAAAAAAGAACACAATGAGTCCTAAGCATTTGTTAGTATCCTTTAAGAATTGAGAGCTCTGTTATTTACCTGCATTTCCACGCCAATAACATTTCAGAAGCTCTTCAACGCGTTGTGGCACCACATAAGCCCTTTTCGATTCATTGAATGGATGACGGCAGAGTAACCTTTCACCGACCTTAGGATCCAAAGTAAATAAATTAAAAGGCAATTAAAAGCTTGAATTCTTTCAAGAAAGCTAATGTCTTTCTTTTACCTTTGGAGGTGGTTCGTTCTCTCCAGTCATTATATCAACAAGAGGGTAACCCTCTTTTCCGAATAATCTGTAAGTACGCTTTTTACATGGTATCGATACCTGAAGAGAGAAAAAAAGAAAAGAAGAGTGGGTTTATACAAAGAGAACACATAGAGTTTGAAGCAAAGTCTTAACGGAAATGAGTCCAGAATCCAAACCTTAGTAACATCTTCAGAAAGTTTGATCCGAGGCTGATTGTTTATTTCCACTAGTTTGAAAACACAACCTAACGCAGCTTGCGCATAGCAAGTCACTAGGTTGGTTCCAATTCCAAATGCATCTACTTCATGACCCTTTTCAAGATGAACAAAAAAAGATTTTGTTACATTTCAAGGTGAGGCCTCTAAAGATAAAAAATTTCTTAAGGTTAAGCAGAGTTTTACCTGTTTATTTAGGGCATCAACTGTCTCTTCGTTTAGATCATTACTAGCAGTGATGATCATCTTCCCGAAATCAGGAACTTTGAGGTCTCTCTCCATGGCACAAAAAATATTCCTGACCTCAGTAGAAAGGTAGGCTAAGTCACCTGAATCCAGTCTAATGCCTACTGCTTTGTATCTGCATAACAGCACAAAGTCATGAATCTTCAAAAAAAACTGCAACGCCGAATCAACAATGGAGAACTAATAGAAGTCTGATTACACACCCCAATTCATTAAGTGCTAAAGCAACAGCGCAGAAGTTTGGAATTCCACTCTTCATCACCTATAAGACAGTTAGAAACACTAGTTCTTTGTAACTAAGATAACACCTATAAAACCTTAACTTCAGATGAGATGAAAGAATGTTATTACTTACATCGTAAGTGTCTACAAGAGCGAGAAAGGAGTTTGGGAATGCCAGTGCGTATGAAATGAATGCTGCAAGCTCGCTTTGATTTGTCTCGGCAAAAATCCCTTGTAATGAAGATGAGTTCTGTCGTCCACCAATCACAAGAAAGATTAATGAAGAGATGAATCAAAAACAGAACAATACTCTCACTGAGAAAAATATAGATTTGGATTAACAAACCTGAATCTTCGTTAGGCATGATTGGACCAAACAAACAAAAATCCTCGCAAGTGCTTTTCCCATCACAACTTCGAAGCACTTTGTCAACAATTTCATCAAGGCCCTACAAAAGAACCAATGTAGTAAAGTATCAATTATGTTAGCTACATAATGGAGATTGAGTTTTTCACAAATTATGCTAAAGCAAACTTACCATGAATGAGCTAACAAAAGCATGGGAATGAGTACCACGAAGAGGTATCCCAAACAATCTCCCCGCTGCAACATTGCTGCAGGTAAAAACAAAGCAAGGGAAAATAGAAATAAATCATATCCTCTCTTCCCTCAAGGGAAAATAGAAATAAATCATATCCTCTCTTCCCTATCAATGCTTCCATAACAAAACAAAATCACTTGTAAAGAGACATACCTTGTTGCATCAAAACCTCCAAGGTAGCAATATTTAGATGCACTAATTGCGCCATCAGGTCCCTATAAACAATACATATCAGAGATGCAACAAACAAAATCTCAACATCTAAAACAGATTACATGTGCTGAGTGAGAAACCTGAGCTCTCCGAGCACCAAACTCGAGCAGAAGCTTAGATTTTCCAGCAACAAAACGATGCCTTGCAGCATTAGTAGCAACCAAAGATGCATAATTGATCAGATTGAGGAATGGAGTTTCCAACAATTGCACAACCTAAGTAAAGCATAAAGAAAACAAGAAACTGATCAAAACATGATCATTCGAATTTAAAAGAGAGTAGAGATAGTAAACTCACAGCAACAGGACCTTCGATTCTGAGTAAAGGAACTTTAGGGAAAACAACTGATCCTTCCGAGATAGCATATACTTCAATATCAGAACAATCAAGTCCTCGAAGATAATCACAAAAAGCTTCCTGATTTTTTTCAAATTCCAAAAAAACATGAAAAAAAATCTAAACTTTTTTTTGGGTTTTTGTTATTATATAGATAGATACCTCACAACCAGGCAACGAATCACGAACGAAATCGATCTCTTGATCAGTCAAATTGAAATTAGCGAGGAACTTGATGCATTCTTCTAAACCAGCAAAGATAGTGTACTCTCCACCAAACGGGTTCTTACGAAAATACAAATCAAACCTGAAAGAGAGAATAAAAAAAGGTGAAACCTTTACATGTTTTGTTGATTCAAAAGATTTGAGATTTATTGAAGACTTTTTTTATATGCATACACAGATCGCTCAGACTGTTTGCCAGCTTTCCAGTAAGCATAAGCCATGGTGAATTGGTAAAGATCATTAAGCAGAGGCGTCACCATCGGGTTAGTGGGTCCGTTTATGACCCGACCCGATTGCTTCCCATCAAGAGCAAGACCGTTCTCTTTCTTCTTCTTCTCCATTAAAAACCCTCTTTTTGTTTGCTCCGTCGTCGTCTCCGGCGAGTTTGTTTTATGAGTGTCGACACTTTCGAGCATAAAGTATCTGACTTTGTTTCAACAACTCTCTCCAGTCGCCTTCTAACCGAAATTTTCTCTGATATTTTCTTTAAAGAGAGAATCCGAGAATTTTCCTTTTTCACCTTTTTTTCTTTTTTTTTTTTTTTTTTTTTTTTTGATCAAAATATGATTCTATTCATTCAAATAGAAAACATACAGAGAGAGGAATAAAGAATCCCATAGTTTAAAGAGATTGAAAGATTACAAGAAGAAGCTTTCCCAAAGCCATAAGCAAATACAAACATAAAGAGAACATCAAGCAAGGTTCCATGAGAGCTATGACACAAAGGCTAAGAAGCAATTGTAGGCATGTGGGATCATGGTTGCAGGATTGGACATCATCGAGGATCTCGATAGATGACAAGTAGGTCACGGTCAAAAGACACAATGCCGTTGATAGAAGATCAGATCCAAGGAACTAGCTGAAGTGAGGCGCACCAGCAGACATAGAACCAAGGTATGGATTCGGGGGTCAAAGACCCGAGAGGTGATGGAGGTGCGGGTACATGTTTGCTCACTAAAGATGAACCTGGAATAAGCAGCTAGAATCATCGAGGGTGATTGTTAGTAGAGAAGCTTCTCAGACCATAACCACAGCCTCGACAATTTGAGTTCAGGACTAGTATGCCATGAAACTTCAGAACTTAGGAGCATGGGATTTCAGAGTTGAAGCTAAAACCAGGAATCGCAGAGTATAAATGCAGAACCGTAACATAACAGGTGGAGCCTCTCTGCCATGGAAATGGTGATCAAGCCATCCACACAAGGTCTGTAGTCGGATCAACATTGGTGAAGAGAAGTCAGACCTGAGCTTCGAAGGAGATGATTGTTGCAGGGCAATGGAATCAGTAGGGTTTATCGGAGAAGAAGCTAAAAGCAGGTGCATAGAGTAAGTGTAGTGTCGTAGAACACCAGGTGGATCCTCTCTGCCATGAAAATGGTGATCAAGAAAGCCACACAAGGTTTGCATTCGACAGAACACGGGACCATAATCAAATAGCCTGCACTTCAGGACAGGGTGTGGGTGTTGGGTATTAAGGCGAACATTGTAATTCCAGACTTGGGGGCCAACAAACAATGTCGTGGTTTGAGCAGTCGCCAAAGTTCTAACATACTCAATGTACTTCCAAGACACACTAGCTAACTGGTTTCTCTGATGCAGTCTTCGAACATCGAGTATTACCAACAAGCTAAGAGCAGTCTATAGGATAACAGGGAGTTTGATAGAGAGAACCTGGTCCATTGGGGAATTGGCAAACCATTGGGTCTGCAAAGCTCTCGAGGTGACACGTCTGTAAGGTGGGAGTCCAAAATCGGGGGCAAAACGCAGTTCTGGGAGATACTTCGTCAAGCAGCCACTCAAACGAAGGATCAGATGGTGTAGCTGAGGGAAGATCTTCAGAGGCGGAGCACACACACCGGATCGAGAAATTGGGAGATCTAGGGACTTTGAGACCTTTGACGGTAGGCCTGGGCGAGGGTAGTTGAGAGATGGGTTTCGCCGGACACCACATCCTTCGATATAAGAGCAGAGTCAGGTCTTCATCGTCTGGATCTGGGGTGTTGGTCGGAGAGTTCAAAGAGACATAAAAAGAAAATAAATGGGGAAAAAAGAATCACAAAAGGAGAATAGGGAAACAGGAAAGCAGCAGAGAAACAACGGGAATGAGAGCACCCGACGCCGGTGAGCCGGAGCTCTACCGGCGTCGGGATGAGATGGTGGTCGCGGCGCCTCGGTAATAGTGTTATGGGAGAGAATATTAGGTTGTATATTCAATAATATTTTAAAATAAAATAGAAGATTCGTATATATCCCTCCGTTTCACAAAGAGTGTCATTTGAGAGAAATTTTTTTGTTTCACAAAGAATGTCATTTTACATTTCCAATGAGTGTTTTAATGCTAAATTTTCTTTTTTACCCCTAAACCCAAAGCTATTTTCATTGAATATAAATTATTAACTACTTATTAAATAGGGGTAAACATGTATAATTCTAACTTTTCTTAATTTGTGTGAAATGTGTCTTTGTGAAATGGAGGGAGTATTAGAGTGAAAGTAAAAACTTTTGGAGAATTATGAGATTAAAAATTATCACATTTAAAGACTTAAAAGTCTTCAATTTACAATACAATGCGAAGATGGTTTAGATAATTTACATATCAGACCATACAACATATTTATAAACCTAACAACTTTGTATTAAAAAGTTCAGTCCTTTTTTTTTTTTAATATATTAGGAGTAGCTATTAGATGCAAAGACTAACACTCTAGAGTTCGTGTCAACAACAATTTGTAAATTAAAATAAAACCTTACAAAAATTAAAAATAAAGACCGTTAAATGCATATCCATTGTCAGCCAGGGGGTAGCTTTGTTTCTTGCGTTCTAAGAAACAAGAACACATATAGAAGCAAAGGTGAGATTCTGTTTAAGTAAGTCGATCTTTTAGGTCAGGTTGTTGTCCATCAAACACAGCTTGTTCCCCTGCAAATTACACAAATGCCGCAACGTTTTAACACAAGAGAGACATTGTTGTCAATGTCTTAAAAACTTGAGCTTAATGATGCAAAGTTCAAGAAGAGTTTACCGGTTAAGTTCGTGTTGGAATGACCAATGTTCAACCTTTGATGAGTTAACCCGCCTTCTCGATTCATCTCCTTAAGTAACAAACAAAAAAAAATTACACTAAATAAACTACCTTTCAAGAATTTGAACTATAGAGTGAAAAAATGTGTTATTTAACTACGTACCGCAGATGGAGTAAGGAGAGGGAAAGGTCCAAAGTGACTACGAATGGAAGGTTCTAACGCGTATGAAAGAAGTCACGGTATTGATCATCTCCGGTGCATTAGAAGTCGAAGCAAACTGATTGGTGTGATTAAGCAGAGGATCATTGGTCGCTTCTGGGGGTCGAATCTGAGAAAGTTGCAATGGGTGTAATGTAGTTCCAGGTAAGCACAAAGGATGCAAGTTTATTCCATTTCTCACCGTCAACATCTGCAACAAAGATCAAACAAAAACGACTTATTTCATCATCCCAATCCCACAAGAGGATTACATATTATAGTGAGTCTCTTTACTGACCTGAACTTGAAGCTGAAGCTGTTTCAAATACTCAATAGCTTCATCAAGCATTGAAGCCTTATCCGTCTTCTCCAACAAACACATTGCAAAATGCCCATTACAATCAGACCATAAAATAAGTAAAAAGAAACAAAAAAGAGACTATAAATAGTTACTATTATTTTACCTTATTTGAATTAGGGATAAGACTCTGTAAAGCTTTCATTTTTTCATTGATTCTACTTCTCTCCTCTGTCAGAACAAAGAGTCTTAAATCAATGCCTGAACAAAAAAATCAAAACTTTCTACCAAAAAAAAAACACAAAACCTTCTCAGAAAGATTATGAACTTCAGCAGCTCTGCATCTCTTAGATGAACTACGAGAAGGAGGACCACCTCCTGACTTAGAGGAAGGAGCTTCATCAACCACAGCTTCTCCTCCTTCCTGCTATATTCATTCAACACTCGTTGTGCATTAATGAAAGACTCTCTCACTCACAAAAACAAAACAAGTTTGCGCATTTTAAGGGGGAAATGAACACAAAAAAAAAGTACAGATCCGTCAGAGAAACAAACAAAGATAGAACTTTTAAAAACATGCAAACAGAGAGAAACAGAGAGAGAAATTTTCAAAAAGCACCTCGCTTTCGCAGTCATACTCATCTGTCTCATTCCACTTGCTCCAACAGAAGAAGACGATACTCTAGTCCCAGAGCTGTTTTCCTTGAACGTTGTTGTTGTTATTGAAACCGAAACACGCGGCGGTAGAGGCTGATCCAACGGCTGAGCTGTTTCCACCGACTAAAACCTCAGAGAAATCACCGACGCGCTTCGACGACATGAGCGCAGCAGCAGCATCAGAAACGAAACATCTCGAGTTATCTGCATGAGGGTCACCGTGAACTCCGATCATCGTCGTAGTCGTCGTCGTCACCGGAGAATAGTAAGAAGGTAAATTAGGAGAAGAACGGTCGAAAATATGCCGGAGAAACAGAGAGATTTCGTCGGAAGAAGAAGACGGTGGAGGTGGATGATGATGATTACGAGTAGTATCGTAAAATCGAGGAAGAAGAAGAAGAAGACGAAATCAATTTCTTATCTCCCATCACTCTCTTCTCTTCTCTTTCTTCTCTCTGTGATATCATTACAGCAGAAGAAAAGCTTAAAAAAAAAAAATACAAAACAAAAAAAAAAAAAACAGATTTTTTGAGATTTTATGGGCATGGAGAGAGAGAGAAGGAAGAGGGGGGAGTGTCTGTCACGCGCCAGCTAGGAAACAAAGGTTAAAATGATTGGTCTGTCATTTGGATAAATGTGACGGTGGCTGTTACTGTATCAAAAGCAATGAGCTTGTGTCAGCTCTTCGTTTTTTTACAAACCAAAGTTTATTTATTTATTTTTTTTTTTTTTGCTCCTCTCCCAAAACTTTTTTCCTCGTCGCACGTGAGACACACTAAACTATTTTACTCGTAGTTAGTAATTTTTTATTGGGGTAACAAATAATACAACCTTTATCTGTTTTCTCATAGTCTATTATTTAAAATAGAAATTTGTTAAGATATTATAGAGAAAAAAATGAATTATTTTATATGATGGGGAGATTTTTGAAGAATTCCATTAATTTATAGAAAACGAAAGATACACGACTTGGGTGTTTTTTGACAAAATTATTTCCACTTTTAGCAAGTTGATTTGAGTTTGTAATTCCAGTTCTTTACTTGTTATATTGAATATTAGTTTTCAATATTTGTAAATTATTAAAAACCGTGGCGTGATAAACAAGAATACATTAGTTGCTATTTTTATTCTATTGACTACTAGTATAATATATAAGCCCCATGCCACTGACATGCGTCCCGATCGACTTTTATACCAGTTTCCGTATTGTGAAATTTATCGACTTTACGGTGTCTATTTTTTCAACCATACAACGTTCGCGTTTAGTGTATATGGTGGTATTCACTATTATATCTTCATGATCCGGATCCAAAACTAGTGTTTCATAGTAATGAAGTACAAAATATAACCCCAAAAAATATGGGTTCACCGTGATAAAATTAATAGTATGAATGTGTTGCGGCTAACAAAGTGAATGCACGCACCAAAGTCTCCAAGTCCTTGATGGACTTTTTGTTTTTTTTTTTTAATCTCATTTTCGTTTTTTATTTTAAAGACATCTAACTGTGGTTCGTAAATATAAGTAAGATGCATTCTATTTTGATATATAGTTCATGACGTTATCTATTTCCATTGTATATAGGATCCGATTAGTAACGTATAGAAAGCTGTAAAAAAACTGTAAGCTGGAACTGTAAGCTTTTAGTGAATAGTGCAAAGCTCTAAAAAAATTGTACAAACAAGCTGTATGAAAAAGCTGAAAAAATAGTTTTTGGTAAAGATTTTGATAAAAATTTTGTAATTGGTAAATATTAAAATTTTATATTTGTCAAGCTTTTAACTGTTACCAATCACACCCATATAGTCGTTAGTTTGCATTGAAAACATCAAAAAAAAAAAATCAATCGTACTTGTTCTTTTGATGAATGCACAAACTGCATCATTTATTTCAATTACAACATTCACTTAACCTCGTATTTTTACAATTTCTGAAACAAAGAGGAAAAGCAAATGGGAGACAATTGCTAAAAGCCTGCAGCATTTAGTTCTTCTTTTCTATTATTTTATTAAGTTCGTTTTACTGGTACTATATATTATATATTTTTTAATAAGTGTCGTAATTGGTAGAGACTTTTAAATGATTATAATGGTATTTGTAATTGTGAAAAATTTAATTTAATCTTATTTACATTTGATTATCCTTTTCAAATTTTCATGATAGAGACATAAAAAGACAAAATTTAGGGCTCCTTGAATTTTCAAAGATATTAATGAATGGATGGTTGAGATCTTTAATAATTTATTCAAAATTCAGCATGATTATAAACTTTTATTTTTATTTTGTCTAGATTCTAACAAGATAGTTGAATGTTTTTTTTTTTTTTTTTTTAATTGGTGCCTTGGTGGTTTGATGGAATTTTCAAGTTGAGTCTCTGTATGTTAAAAAGACCCATACCTCGTTGTCTTGTCTGATTTGAAAGTGAGAAAAACAAAATAGAAAACAAAGATGATCCTAAACTTCCTTTTCATCTTTTATCATCATCGTTGCCCTCTTTTCTTCGTATATAATATAACGATTTAATTATTTATAAGCACAACATACCAAAGTAATACATAAGATATAACAAGGATAATACAATTCAAACTCGCGCAATCTGTTTATATGTTGTTCACTCGAAGTTTTGAAGATTTAAAAACAAACAAACAATTTGATATTGAACCAACCATTTTAGAACCATAATTATGAAACCCCAGCAGAGATATTTAAAGAGTTCGTCCTTGACAGCAGAGATATGTGACTTTAGGATGCACTCACAAAGACGTTCTATTCTTTTCACTACAAAAAAGCACATCGATTTCAGACGAATTTTCTGACAGAAAAAGTCCGTAGGAAATTTCTGACAGATTTGCGAGAGATTTCCGACATGCTTCCGAGGAAATTCTGAGGAAAACATGTCTCTCATAAAATCTTCGGAAATATGTTAATCCGTCGGTAATTGCTTGGAAATTTCCGACAAAAACCAGGTCGTCAGAAATATTCTCGGAAAATTTTCAACATTTCCGACGCATTTCTGAGGGACCATGACCGTTGGTTTTGTCGAAGAGATATCTGACAGATTAGTGAGAACTTTGCCATTATATCCGTTGCGATTATAATATAAATATATGTAATATATAATACAAATACATATCATATATATATAAAAAACATCAGTCTCGATATTACAGACGGATAACCAAGGAAACTAACATGGCATTGCAAATCCGTCGGACATTCCTTGGAAATCCATCACAAATTTCAGAAAGCTGCCCGAGGGAAGACAAATGTGGTCAGATTAAGAAAAAAAACTTGTTTCATAGGAAAACCAGTGGAAATTTCCGATGAATTACCGAGGCTTAAACCGTGTTCTCTGAAATCTGTCGGACAACTCCTCCGGGTCCTCTGAAATTCGTCGGAAACTTTCGACGGAATTCCAAGTAATTTTTATTTATTAAAGAATTTATAAGTTTTGACACATCTAATATGTTGTCTAATATTACAATAAGCCATATTTGACAATAAATAAGATTATAAAACATTATTCCACAAAAAAAATATAACATTTGGAAGATTACATTATCTACACACTTAAGTGTTTAGAAGATGATATTAGAGATGTAGTTGTAACTTAGTGAGAGTTAATTGATTTTAAATAAACTATGTGATATTTTATCTCTTATGATCCTAAATGTAATTGTGTTGAAAATATGTCTTAGTCTAGTGTTAAACAACTCTTAAGATTAATCAATTTTTATAAATTGTCATAATAAATATATCCGTCTGAAATCCCTTGGAAATTTCCGACGGATAACCAAGGGAGACTAAACTATCCGACGGAATTCCAAGGGATTTGGACAGTTCAGATAAATGTGTTTTCTTTGGTTAAATAAATGGTATTTCAGAGGGATTTCCGAGGGAAGCCAAAATATTTTAGACGGATTTCCGACGGAAGGTGAATTTCCGACGGTTTTGCGAGGCGAAAATAAATACCCGCCTATTATTTCATTCACGCGGCAAAACCCTAATTTTTTTCTAGGGATTTCCGACGGTTTAGTCCCTCTGAAAATGTTTATATATCCATGTTCAAAGAATTTTGTTCCCATCGACAACTCTGAAAAACTGCTGAAATCGAAGGACAATCTCTTCCCTCCCCTGCTCCGCCGGTCTTTCCTTCCCTCCCCTGCTCCCAACGCCGCCGGCCATCTCTTCCCTCCCCTGGTCATCTCTTCCCTCCCCTGGTCATCTCTTCCCTCCGCCGGTCAGATCTGCTTTCTTCCGCCAGTCAGCTCCGTTTCCCTTCCCCAGTCCGCTCCGCTTCCCTCCGCCGGTCAGCTCCTTCCCACGCCGGTCACCATCTTCAAACATGTAAGTTTGATTTGTGATTTTGGTTTTGTTTGTTAGAATTAGGTTTTGAATATATTTATTTCAAGTAGATTGGATTTGTTATTTAATTAGGGATTTGATATAGATTTAGACTGTAATTTTAGAAAGCATTTCTTTGTCTAAATAATTTTAGAAAGAATCTATTTTAGAATTAATTTATTTTAAGTAGATTGGATTTGTTATTGAATTAGGGATTTGATATATGTTTAGATTGTAATTTTAGAAACCATTTATTTGTGTAAATAATTTTAGAAAGTATTTATTTTAGAATTAATTTATTTAGTAGATTGGATTTGTTATTGAATTAGAGATTTGATATACTCTAGGTATGTTTAAATATATTGTTTGTCTTTTTATTTATTTCTAATCATTAATTATTTTTATTCTTTTAACTTAGGAAATTCTTTTAATCAAAGGTCGGAGACTCGGTTTAGGAAATCCGGTTTAGGAAATCTTGTGTCACGAGATGGGAATGTCTCTTCGGTTTTTCCTTGGGACAATCAACTTGTTCAACAAGTTCAAGATCTTAACCGGATCATGAAAGAAAAAGACGCGACGGTCGAGGAACTGAAGCAAGAAACCTCATGATTAAGGAATTATTATATTTTCTAAACTATTTTAATTTTCTGAGAATTGTTATTTAGTTTGATAATTATGTATTGGGATTTATATATTTTGTATCAGGATATGTATATATTTATTTTCAGCTTTTTGATATATTAGTTTTTATTTATTATTGAAGAATTTTTATTTTTGTATTAAATAAACTTATTTATAATTTCGAATAAATATATAAATTTATTTGTTTTTATTTCCCTTGCAAAGTTCTCGGGAACTCCGTAGTCATCGGAAAATCCTCACAATTATTTTCCCTCGGAAATCCCTCTGAAATTTTACCTCTTGGAAATTTCTGGGAAAGCTTTTCTCTTGGAGTTCCGTCGGAAAAAATGTTTCCCTCTAAAATTCCTTGGTAATTTTGCGTCCTTGGAAATCCCTTGGAAATTGTACACCCTTGGAAATCCGTCGAAAATTTCCGACGGATTTCAGACGATTTCTAATTTCCGACAAGCGGTTTCTGAGGACTTTTATTCCTCGGTAATTCGTCGGAAAGGCTGTTTCCGAGGGATTACTGACGATTCCTTCTCTCGAAAACTGGCTGTTTTCTTGTAGTGTTTCTACAAAGCTTTTTTTTTTTTTCACAATTCTGTAGCGGTTGTCTTTTATTGTTCAAGATATCTATTTTGCTAATTTGGACAATTTACTGTTATCTATATGAAAGCTCCTCTTGCTTCTACGAATGCTAAGGGCAAGCCCAATGGGAGGATATATTTTAGGAGTTCTTAAATTGTTTATTCATATATTTTGTTTTGAGATGATTAAGAACTTTGGGTTTGTCAATTAAAAGTTTTTCCCCAATGGTGGGTTCTTATTTTGAGTCTCTTAATTATTTTTTTTTTTTGAAAAAAAAAAAAATTAAATTAGAATATGAAATTATTGCATTTGAGATATATGTTTATAAAATTATTGCATTTCATAAAATTTAAAACATAGGAAACATTAAAACATAATAAATGACAAGTAAAATACATAAGAAGAGGAAATGCTTACCATAATACCAACTGCAGAAACAATCTTGAGAATAATTTTTAAGCTAGCCACAGTTAAGAAAAAGCATACGCAATCTTGTTCATAAACTCTTTGATGGGTGTAATTTGGTAACTTTTTATTCGCTAAAACAGAACCAAAAAAGAACTATATTGAACTTGTAAATTTTGTGACAATGAAGAGATAGAACCAAAATATAGACCAAGAACAACACTTACTAAACACAATGTTCTTATTCATAAAGAAGGTACAAATAAAGAAAATTATATGTTGATGCAATATACATATTAATTGTCCTCGTACTACCAAATAGACACCAATGCAATGCATAGACAGCTTCATAATTGGACAGTTTGATTGATTTCAGAGAAATCTGAGACTGTGTTTGAGAGACTAGGATCTGGAACGTTTCTGTCGGTAATATCACTCGTACACAAGTTCTGATCATAACCATAAATTTCATGCTGCATCAACCCGGAGTTACCCATACTAGACATGTTCTGATCACAACCATAAAACTGCATCTGCATCAACTGATCCAGCCCATAGTTTGCAGAGAAAATAAAGAGAAGTACCTGGTGTTTGGAGATTTCCATATCCTTGATCCTTGTAACCATTGTCATAAAATAGAAGCAGTCAACAACGAGCAAGAGGCTCTAAACAAAGATAATCTCTCTCTCCCATCCCATCCCCACCAACATATGAATCTGGAAGTAACAAGAAAGCAGAAGCAGGAGCAGCTATGTGACGTGAGTGATTCATTACATAACCATTGACACATGAGAAAAGTTTGATTCCAAGACATGTATATGTCTTACAGCTAGATGTAACAACATGTTGGTAATAGTATCCAGGCTGTGGAACAGAGGCAAACTGAATGCCACCAGTCTTGTCCCAAGAAACATGAGCATTACATTTATACTTCAAATACCAATTGAGGCCAGAAGCAATCTCAACTCCAGTTGTGCCTTTAATCCTGAAATCCAAGTTAGAATAAACAAAGCTTGGAAGAGAATAATCTCCGGTAGCTACTCCCACCACAAACATCCTATTGAAACAAAAAAAAAAACAATCACTACTGTAAAATCTAACTCTAGCACAACAGGATTAAGGCAAAAAAGGAAGAACCTTTGAGATAATTCTGAAATCAAAGCTACGAAATTGTGTGGGAAGCAGTCTTTGCAATAGACCCTTAGCTGCTGATTCTTATACAGACAGAATTGGTCGTAGAGAATCTAAACGGTCAAACAGACTCTCGATAGTAGGATGTTGCTTTGACAAAGATTGAGAGTGAAAGAAAGAACCAACAACACAAACAACACCAATTTGATCATGCAAATCATGTTGATACTCTTCCAAGATGCATCCTATATAAACACCAATAAGGCCGTATATATATAACCTACAATTATCTAGTTTATTGACTAACAAGATGCATCCAAATATAAGTTACAGAAACGATCCAACACACACACAAAAAAAAAAACATTATCATCGGATACTACTAATTTCACCGGAGATTTGCATATATAATAGGAGGGAGAACTAAAATTCTAAAAGCGAGAGTCTCGTGATGGTACCTGAACGGGAGCGTAAGCTTGAGCAAGAGCAGCAGTGGAGGGATAAGGTTTTGACGGTGGAGGTAGTGAGATCAAAGCCTGCTTTTATAGTGTTGGCCTCTCTGCTCTTCTCGTAACTTTCAATTCCAATCTCCAACGATTCCAACCAATTCAATTGATGAGACCAGAGTCTATCATCATCTCCTCCGATCAAGAGATTCGCGACAGAGAGCGAGAGAGAGAGAGGAAGGGAAGAACACAATCGGGAAAAAAAAATGGTTCTCAATAAAACTCTTCAACCAACCATGCGCTGACACGTCACAGCCTCTTATATTAAATCGAGTATACTAAATAAGAGGAGCTCTTCTTCTTTTATTTTCTTTCTGATTTATTTTCTTCCTACTTTTCCACTAAAACCTCTCTTAAATCCCCCGTTGGGATAACCTAACACTTACTGCATTTTGAAAAATCTTGGGTCAAACACACACTCTTCATCTCATTTACATGACATGAAAGTTGCATATTGGATTGTTACATATACCCCTGCGAAAGGACCACGAGATCATTAGGTTCTCTATCATAAATTCAACATCACACGTCAAATGAGATCCCCGAGACAACTCTCCCCACTTGGAACCTAATTTATAAAAGCTACAATCATTTACTATTTTAAAAGGCTGGGTAATCAAAAGTAAAAATAAATAAAATTTCAAAGGACTTATACAAAGAAGAACAGGTTTCAAACTGTTTTTGTTGTTAGAGATGTAATAAAAACATTCTCATAAATACAATATGTAATGGTAAATAAAAGTGGTTTATGACGAGAGTCCCATAGTACGCAATCATGGCGTCGTTTATTCATTATTTGTCAACAACTTAACATCAAATATTGATAAAAGTTTTCCAGTCCGGTCAAATTGAATCAGAGTTGTGTCGAAATAAATCGACCTTACACAAATTCGAAACTAATTTTCTTCACAATTAAAATAAAATGAACTGAAACCAATATTATCATGCCAAATCGATTGATATACAGTAGTATGTTCTCTATGCCCTCATACAGTTGGAGTATATCGCAAACCAGTAATTTTCCAACTCAACTCAAGTGTATATCTTTCCACCCAAAAAAAAAAAAGAACAACAACAAGATCGGACGGTTAGATAAGCAAGTGGATAGAGAGAGCCTAGAGATGCGCAACAAAGAATAAGCTTACGTCACAAAACTATATAGCATTGATCAGACGGTGGGTAATTCACGAGAGAGAGAGAGAGAGATTGAGAAGGTGGTGGATACGGTGCTGGGATCTGGTGTGACATCGTCCTTTATAGAGTGTTCCCAAGAAAGAGTATTAAAACACACGTGTTGTGTTTTCATTAGTGAGTTAGTACAACAGTTAAGTAGGATCGGACGGTCTAAATAAAGCTGAGATTTGTGTACTTTGGTTGTTGTTGGATACGCACTCTAAAGATCTTTCTTTCGTTCGTTCGGTCGCTCAGTCAGTACAACAACAATCCTATCACTTTGACTCTCTCTTTGGGTCTACTTCTACGCGCAAGTTCTAGGCACGTTACTCAGACGCGTACATATACAGATACATTGGATAGAATTATATATAGTTGTCAGAAGAATCTTGTTAAAAGATATGATGTTGAATAACGAACTTCTAAAGGCAAAGCAGCGAAACTTCAAAATATCTAACCCCCACACAGAAAAAAAAAAAAAAAAAAAGAGTACGTAACAAAATTCGAATCTAACGTTTCTAATGGACGTTGAAGGTAGAACACGGATCATGCAAATGGGCTTTACAATAGATATAGTAAACGGAAAAAAATACTATTATGTTTAGGTCCATTATGTTCTGTAGGACAAATTAACGTGCTAATGTTTAAATATAATGAATAAGGCCTTAACTAAAAAGGCCCATTATAACGATATTAATAAGGCCTCAAATATTAGGCCATTCTGTTTAAACGTATCTTACATTGCAAGTCATTTTTCTTCTGATTTGCTGAAAAGTAGGCCTGGGCAAAAAAACCGTTAACCGATTAACCGAACCGAACCGAACCGAAAAATCGGTTTTGGTTCGGTTTTGGATACTTTCAAATAACCGACTGGATAATATATCTTCTAAGAATCGGTTTCGGTTCGGTTTCGGTTAGAAACCGAATAACCAAATAACCGAAATAGATCATATATGTATATAGTACATATATATATGATATATATAAATACCGTCGTTTCCTTTTCCCGACTTCGACTTTAATACAGTAGCCCTAATTACCTAGTAATACATATAACACAAGCCGGCGACAGACTTCGGCTAAAACTCCATCATTGCCTCAAACATCTTTGATAGAAGAATCGAAGGTAAGGATTCAAATCTTCTCTGACTGAGTCTTTCTCTTTTAGTCTTTCTCTTTTAATTCCTTTAATCGATATGTTATAATTTGTCTTTAAAGTGAACTATTACTAATTTACTATATTGATTTTGCAAATTGCAACTATACAAGTTATCGTTTATGATCCTTCTATAGAATTTTTTTTTTGTTCGTTGACCATTGTGTTTGACGCTTTGGCAATTGTGATTGTGGCTTTACATATATGTGATCGTACGTGTCTACGTGACTACGTGGTGGGGTAACAAGGGTTGTATTATATGTATTTTAATTATGATAAAAGCAAGTCTTTCATAATTGATATATGAACTGTTTTTAACTTTTCTTTGTTATTTTGTAGATGGAATCGGGTAATTTTCCACAAGAACAAGAAAGAAACGAGGAGGCTGAAAACATTACTCAAAGTCCAGCTCCAGCAAGTGTCCAAAAAGGCAAACGAAAAGAGAAAGCTGGTGAAAAACCAATGAATCTAAGGTCTCCTGTGTGGGATCACTTCACAAAAATTGAAGGAAAGAAAGGCAAGTGCAATTGTAACTACTGTGGAAAGGAGTTGAGTTGTCTTGCAACTTCTGGGACGTCAAATTTGCATACACATCTGCAGACTTGCAAGGAATACAAGGCATGGAATGAGGCAAAGCAAAAAAAATTAGAACAAGATGGTGTTGAAGGTAATCTGAAATTGGCGAAGGTTTCTAAAGAGGTATTTAGGGAGGCAACAAATGAGATGTTGGTATTAGCTGAATTACCTCTATCATTTGTTGAGTGTCTTGCTTGGAAACATTTCTGTAATAAGTGCAAACTCTACCAGCCTCATTCGCGCAGAACAGCCACAAGAGACATTGTGGAGTTTTTTGTAAAGAAGAAAGAATCTCTCAAGAAGTTGTTCAGGTCTACAAAGCAAAGAGTGTCTCTTACAACAGACATTTGGGTTGCTAACACTACAGGTGCAAGTTATATGGTCATTACTTTGCATTTTGTTGATGCAAACTGGAATTTAAGGAAGTTTATTATTGGTTTTAAGAATGTTTCTGACCACAAAGGATCAACTATATCAGCGGTTCTTTTGGAGTGTTTAGCTGAATGGGGCATAGAAAAGATCTTCACCATCACGGTCGACAATGCTACAGCCAATACTTCAGCACTCACGAAGTTCATAGATGGATTTAAGTTATTAGGAGATGACTCGTTGGTGTTAGGTGGAAGGTATATGCACATGCGGTGTGCTGCTCATATTCTGAATTTGATAGTTAAGGATGGTTTACATGAGGTGGAGGCTAGTGTGACTGCTATCCGTAATGGGATCCAATATGTGAGGTCTAATACTCAGAGAAGGAATGCATTTGAGCTGCGTGTTGACAATGCTAGGATGACCCGAGGAAGCATGCCTTTGGACGTAAGTACTAGGTGGAATTCAACTTATCTGATGCTAACTAGAGCTATCAAGTATAAGTTAGCATTTGATAAGATGGAAGCTGAAGATAAGCTCTACAATGATTATTTTCTACATTGTGACAAAGATGGGACAAAAAGGATAGGACCACCTACTTCAGTTGATTGGAAAAAAATTGAAAGACTAGTAAGCTTTCTTATTATCTTTTACAACGCTACACTGGAAGTTTCTGCATCTACTAAAGTTTGTGCTCACAAGTGCTATGATGAGATTGTTAATGTCGAGTTGAATCTCTCTGAGTTGTGTTTGAGTAGTGATCCAGAAGTATGTAAGAAAGCTTATGATATGAGAGAGAAGTTTGACAAGTATTGGGAGGGTTTGAAGAATATTAATAAGCTTCTCATTGTTGCTAGTGTATTTGATCCACGGAACAAAATGCAGTTTGCAAATCTTTGTTTTGAACAGCTTTATGGGAAAGATAGTGAGGAGACTAAGACGCTTACAGCTTCAGTAGAGGTTGTATTGCGCCAACTGTTCCAGGAATACAGCTGTAATTTGAGCAAACAACAAGAAGAAGGGAATTTACCTCAGTCTCAATCCCATCAAGAAGGTTATGATGATTTGTCAAATAAAATGGAAGTTGCAGCTGATAATCATGGTCTTAAGTATAAACGGGTGAGGATGATGTACAAGGAATTGGTTAAAGAGAAGGGAATCAAGGATGCAAGCAATGAGTTACAATTATATTTGAAGGAAGATGTTGCAGACCCAACTGTTATGATGGGGACAGAATTTGATGTTTTGTCATGGTGGAAGGTTAATAGTGGAAAATTCCCAGTTTTATCAGAGATAGCGAAGGATGTCTTTGCTATGCAAGTCTCATCTGTTGCATCGGAGAGTGCTTTTAGCACTAGTGGCAGAATACTAGACCCATATAGGAGTTGTTTGACTCACTATATGATAGAGGTTTTGATGTGCACAGAACAATGGCTCAAAGATGATCTTCACTTCGCTGAAAAAGGAGCAGTCACCATTCAACAACTGCTTGCGGAAGTTGAACTGCATGATACTCTTGAAAAAGGTACAAAATGATCTCTTTAAAATTATGTTTCATTTATTATTTTGAAATGTGAAATTGTAAGCGCTAACCTTATTTATTTAAATTATATAGAGTTTGGATCTATCACTATCACATATTGAAGTTGTTGGTTGCTTGGGGGGACACATCATGACTCGGCAATCTCAACTTAGTGGGAATGAAAAGCTTTGGTCTGGATACGACTTTGTTCTCTTTTTTATTATCTCCGCTTCACATGTTTTTTTTATACTCTGTTTTTGATTCACGACTGTTTGGTGGTGGTCATTTGAAACTTGGTTTTCAATTTCTTGGATTTTGGTCATTATATGCTTAAGAGGACACATACTCGACAATCTCCACTTAGTGGGAATGACACAGCTTTGTTTTCTTTTGTATTATTGTGGCTTCACATGTCTCTTTTGTACTCTGTTTTTTATTCGCAACTCTATTTTTTATTCACGATTGCTAGAATCATATTTACGTCTTATTTTGTTTTTTAAATATCATCATAACTCAGGTTGTTTTTCTTTTGGTTTTATATATTTTTTGGTTTCATTCGGTTAGTGTGGTTGATTTTGGATTAAAAACCGAACATATCCAAAACTATGGTTATTTCGGTTATTTTCGGTTATCAAATTTAATATCCAAACCGAACCGAACCGAATGATATCCAAACCGAACCGAACCGAAATTTCTATAATATCCGAATGG
This sequence comes from Camelina hispida, assembly GCA_023657505.1. Taxonomy (NCBI): domain Eukaryota; kingdom Viridiplantae; phylum Streptophyta; class Magnoliopsida; order Brassicales; family Brassicaceae; genus Camelina; species Camelina hispida. Next base: position 1,633,828 of record CP094635.1, on the reverse strand, counting down.
TTATTATATTACCATATCCAAATTAACCGAAACCGAACACAACCGAACCGAAACCGAATGGTTACCGAATGCCCAGGCCTACTGAAAAGAGTTGTAAGATTAATCTTCTCAAGTAACTTGGTAATTTTCAATCACAAAAACGAAAAAAGCTGAGACTTAGCCTTTATTATCACGGTCTACCATAACTCCTGTCATTTTCTCTCAGTAACGTGATGAAATCAAACTGTAAAAATCCACAAAAGCGCAGACATAGTTTCTTGGGAATAAGGTAAGCCTAGATTTGACTTATCATCCATAGATTAGCTAATGCAATCCTCTCTATCTACGATTCGCAATCAATTCTCTCCACAGAAAAGTATATACTACTCATTAATAAACATTAATAAAGTCGAACCACACTGTCACGTACAGGTATATACTTCAAAATTTATTACAAAAAATGCGTGTTAAAATAACCTTAAAACTCTTATGGATTTTTCTGTTTGCAGAGTTGAAGACTTCTCTTCTTATTTTTTCTTGACAAAGTTGGGTTGCTTTATATAGGAAAAATGAATATAGTATGAATCCTAAGGTATCAATTGTATAAATACGAAATGATCAACATCATCTTTCCTGATTTGGATATTTCGTAGTTAGTATTTCGATACTATAGTCTATAACTCTTTATCATATAAACGCAACTACAAATTTTTCGTGAGTGAGTTACAGAAAATTATGAAAGGGATTGAATATGGAGAAAGAAGTAGGTATGAGTCACAATTTGTACCCTAATTTGGGTGGTTCCCATGCTTATCACGACATTTTTAGATGGACCACGATATTTTCTACTTTTATGAAATTTATAAAGTTGTCAAAATAAGTAAAAACACAAAATAATATGCCTTTTTCCCAAATTGGAAACTCGTGAGGCTCTTTAGTCTCTCTAATATCACGAAATTGTGTGTTTTGATAACATTTTGGGATGTGAAAACACCTTTCACTCTTTAAGACCTTGTTTGTGAATTCGGAAAGCAAGATCATTTTATTTATTGACTAATCAGTATTCAATACTACTAATTCTAATGTTAATAATTATTTGTAGACATTTTTTTTGTTTAGACCAAAATAAACACTACTAAGTTTACACTAGGATAATTAATTTAATCGGTCTTCGTTTCAGTTTTTTTTTTTTTTCCTTACATGCGTTGGTTTATAAAGTAGAAAGCAAATTTTAATTTGTATGGTTGAAGATAATTTCGATTTTTGTTGGATTTAATTGCTTTTGATTAGTTTAATTCTTTTATGTACAATTTGATTCAAATGTTTGATTTAAGGTTTACTTGATTTAAAAAATTGGTTAAGTTTTCTTACATAGCATCCATGTTTTGTTTTGTTCAAAAAAAAAACATGCATGTTTTGAACCAATATATATTTTTTTATTGGGACAAATAATATATAGCAAATACTTATTAGTGGTTTAATAGAGTTGAAATAATGCCAACAATGGGTATGTTAATGGGAATTATTTTTTAAAAAAAAATTTAAAATTTTGAATGTTACAAAATGCATAAAAGAAAAATACAAATCCAATGGGAGTTTACTATAAATAGAAATTGTGTTGAAAGCGATGGGACAAAACAAAGGCAATAAGGTAAGAAGATTGTCGGCGAAGGACAACAATATATGATGAAGCTGTGTGTGCTTAATTGATTCTTCTCTCCACTTCCACCCAAACAAAAAAAGAGATTCTTCAATAAAAAATTACAAGAAATATAATTCAAAATACGGAACGATATCTATAAATTATAAATACCTTTAGTTGATAACTTTTACTGCAATGGCAAAAAAAAAAGATTACTGTTTAAGAATTACCAAATCAACCGAAGGTAGCAGCAAATGATGGAATGAGCAAATTCAAACAGCATAATCATTGTGTATATTTTAATCAGTTTAGCGACAAGCTATTCGTAACTCGTTGTTTTCAAATTTTCCAATATTTGCAGCATAATCATTTTTTGGTTTCATTGTTATTACATCTTGTAGTTAATAACTAGTATATGCTTCATATTTTCCACTATACATACCCCTTATATATGCTTCTGATGAAATTGAATTTTCACCTTTTTCTATTTACTTTTCGAGTCGGACTAATATTCTAAATATGGTAACTGACATCTTGAATGGCAATACATAACTAAAGGAAACAAAGCCGAAAAGCAAAAAAAAAAAATGGCAGACTGTAAAAAGTAATAATTTAATTTGAAATCTTGCAGGAGGGTAAAAACACTTTTTACAAACAACAGAAATATTATTTGTTTCAGAGAGTTTTCTACTCTTGTGATAAGAGGACGAATCTAATGGTCTACGTGTCTCTGCAGAATAGACAATGCTTCGTCGATACGATGCAAAAGAAGAGATCTTAAAGTATTAAACTTTTACAATTTTAATATTTCTGGGTTTACTAAAGTTGCTGCAGAACATGAGTTCGCTCATCGCTGGTGTGAATAAATAATACTACTAGTAACAAATAATAATACACTCCATGTTTCTTTTGTGTTTAGGGTCTTTCTCGACAAAGCATGAGAGACACCTGTCATCGTTTTTGGACCACTCTAATTTTGTTTCACCATTATATTATGGAACTATGAATCATTTCTAATTATTATTATAAAATTACTGGACTTATTCATATTACTGGATTAATATTAGTTTTTTTTGTTGTCATAATATCTTCATTTTGATTCGGTACCAAGTGGATATATTTGATTATTTCCCTTTGAATTCACGGCATAGTGGATATATATTTTATTTTGTCTTTTTAAGGTAAGAGGCTAAAAGTTTGTCGACGAAAAAAAGGTGGTCAATAAATTAAAGAATAAATAGAGTTGAAAAAATTCATCATTCTTTCGATGTGTTTTTAAAAATTGACGTCGTTGATAAATTATATATATATATATATACTATCAATTTATATAACTTTAATCGAGTTAATTCCGGTCAACCTCGAAAAAACACGACTGATAGCTAAATCAAAATTTTTCACATTTACAAACTAGCTAGGATCAAAATGGAAAACTAAAGAAAAAAAAAACAACTTATTTTTTTAAAAATATTTAAATTATATAATCTAACTTAAACATACGAAGCCAATCTAGACTATAATAATCACTTAATTAGTACTTACAGTCATAGAATCCGGTTTAACCAAATTCGACCATACCTAGATTTAATATCACATTTGAACTGTAATCAGATATGCACATAACCTTGTTTACAACCACATGCATGGAGTTTTATTCTTTTAGGATTTGTTTTATGATATTTGAATAAGAAATTATATACTAAAATTTTCATCCAATGTATTAACAGATCTTAGGTTTAAAAAGTAAGCTAGGATTATTATTTTTTTACAAAAGGAGAAAATAAAATATCGGTTTGAGATTCTAGGTTTTTCTTGCAAGTTGATTTGTTTTTCTAGGAGACTCCATAAGCAAAAAAAGCATATCCACTAATTATTTAATAATTTATATTTTTAATTGGTATCGTAAAAGTTCATTGGATTGACGAGTTTAATATTGAAGCACTAAGAACAATCACGAAGTTGTACTAGCAAGTTGGGTAATACGATTATCCTCGTAGTACTACAAATCTTGCCACTTATAGAAATGAATTAAACTAAAATACTAGCCCTCATGCCATTATCATATGTTTGAAGTGACGACTTCAGTGACGAAATTAGGTTCATCTTAAATTAAATATTCCTTATGATTCGTACTTAAGGAACTTTTATTAGTTTTTAAGATTTCTGCAGACAGTTTCTACTCATGGACCGACTGATTCCTTATCGTATGATTAAAAATATTATTTGACTAAACTAATTATAAAGTTTTCGAATTTCCCCAGGAAGTCTGCTTTCATTGGTCCTTCGTACCGCTTCCTCGTACACTAATCTCCCACTTGCCTTCAAACCCTAGGACAAATTTATTTTCTTGACATGCTCAAATTAATACATGTACAAAATACGTATATGTGTGTCTCTGTACATGTGACAGATTGTTTCTTTTTTGTCCCTTGAAATACTTGTAAGGTTATTGTTACTTGTTATATATAAAAATGTTTTGATATAGTTATTTGATAAATTGGTTTTAAGTTAATGATTTAAGGATGAGATAGGTTACCATTTGAAGGAATTTGTTGTTACGACGTGATCCACGTGAATTACAAATTTCCACTGGAAAGAATAATTCAAAATAACAAATAACTAAATGCGTCGCGGTGCTCAACCGCCATTGAATGATTTGTGGCTTCATTCTAGTATTTGACAAAAAAAATATATTGTATATTCTATACTTTGTTAGTTTGTTACATAACCAATGGAAGACAGTATCATTATATAAAGGTAAAATAGTAGGTAGTCCATGTATGAGCCAACTAAATTCATGAATTGTTTAAGGTATTATAACTCCATACTTACAATAGTACTATTTAAGTTGTCGATTTTGATTGGTAGGTTGAGGTTCATTAAAAGAAAGAAAAAATGTGTTTCGTTTAATTAATGTTTATGCCATAACTCATAAGGTACTGCTATATCATATAATCATATATACTGTGAAATACTTGATGACAACGAACGAGAAGACGTGTCAATAAACTGCATCGTTTATGACTCGTTTAAGAATAGATAATTGCAACAGTATAACGTTGTTTTATATGAACAAAAAACATTTATTCTATACCAAATTGATTTGTGAAATTAATACGATGAAAAGTATAAAAGCGATATTCTTTGTAAGAAAAGTATTTCTATTAAGATAATCGATATTTCAATTACTATTACTGATAAAGTTTCGAATGGAGTTAAATTCAAGTTCTTCTGGTCAATAAAAAAGACACTTGCTACAAAATTCATACAACTAAAACATTCAAGTTCTTCCGGTCAATTAAAAAGACACTTGCTACAAAAATTCATACAACTCCATCTGATTTTGTATCATCTATTAGGTAAATAGTCAGAAAGTCATTGTAGGGGGAAAGTGTATTGTCAAAGTTAACTTTACATCTAGTGTCATGTAAAAATAAAAAAACGCAAAGGTAATTTAATAAGGAGCACTCCGTATATAACTATGTAACCAAATAGATGAACCTAAGATATTAAGGAGGAATATGATTACATAGAGAACAAAAGTAAAATCGAGTAAACGATTCATGAATAAGTGTATAAGAGTAAGAAGAAAACATTAAATAGAATGATAACTTTTTTTATTAGAAAGAGAACTAAAAAGAGGAGAAAGGAAGTGAAGCCGAGAAGTCTCTCTCACCATTATAACAATGTCTGACTTCTTTTGGGTTTCTGTGTGAGAGATAGAGAGGAAACTGATTCAAAGGACACATTACTTGAAAATGACCACTCATCCCTAATAATCCTCAATTTTTATTTGCCTCTTTTCTCTCTATAAACCTAAAAATTTTACATTTCCCATATATATATATATTTTTTTAATTCATAATTATTTATTAGTCTTGGAATATACTACTAGTATTTTAACTAACGGTCTCATAGCTTATTGTAGGCATTATGATTTGTATTCAGAGACTGTGAAAAAGGGAGAAGAGATCTTGCGGTTGATATTCATTTTAACTTTTTGTTGAGATCGTAAAATAACTGTGAGTATTATTTCTTACTCCATTAGGGAAACATCAGTACCAATCTACTTCTGATTCTCTCTCTCGTCTCACCATTAATGTGCTGTAAAAAAAATTAATATTGGTGTTTTTTTGTTCTGTCGGTAAAATATCTACATAATGGACAAAACCAAAAAAATATCATTTTCTCTTTTTTACTTTCTATGATGATTGATACTACAACTTTGAAAATAGTATAAACTAGGAAAATTCGTAATTTTTCTTATGGTTGACCCACATTAATTCATAAAAACGTTACAAAGTGATTGATAATATGTGCTAGCTGTGATGGACAAAAAAAAAAACTCAAAAGGTAGTGAAATGGAGTTCAAATCATATTTTGGTTATTATAAAAGGTTAGAAAACTTTATATATGTAATAACAACTGAAATTTTTAGTCAGAACATCTCAAATCAGTTGAACATCTCATATTTTGGTTCAACCTTTCCATTTGGCATTTAAATGAGTTGAACCAAATTCAGTGTGTTTCAATTTATAGGATTTTAATGGTTAGAAAGTGAACATAAAAAGTATTTTAGGATTCGATTTATGGTGAGTCCAACTTTATCAAACCGATGCAGCAAAAGTGAAACCATGTGTGTATGCCCACATGCCAAACTTTTTATTTATAGAATGTAACAAACGAAAAAAAAACTATATATATCTGAATAACTAACTATGCTGTGTTGAATTAAAGTAATTGGGTGACATAACTTCCAAGATTTTTTTTTGAATGAAATAAATGTGGGAAAATATGAATTGAATAGATATGAAAGAGGAATAACAAAACAAGTTAGGACTGAACACATATGTAGATAGGTGCAGGTAACATATAAAGCAGTAATGTTTTTTAAAAAATCTTAATAAATGTATTGAGAAGAAACAACAAAAGACAACTCATTGACAAATCTCATCTCAACCTTTTTAGTCAGAACATCTCAAATCACACACTTATCCAATTTCCCATATAGAGATATAATATTATATATCCCATCTCTGGAATAATATTATCTCAAGCCTATTTAACAAGAAGAGGTTTAAAGATAAGAAAAAAATAGACAAAAGATAAGCCGATAATTAATTTAATACCAAGAAGAACACATGGAGATTAAAGGTTCATTTTCTTCCGAATTTTTGTTTCTTATATATAAAGAAAAATTTAAAATAAAGATTCAAGAAGGTCTCATGAGAGGAGGTTGGAAGCCATTTGACTGCAGCCAATTTTGATGAGAAGTAGGAGAAGAATTAAAAATCTGATTGTGATGATGAGGAGAGAATCCTGATGATGCTGCAGCATTTGTCAACACTTGGTTCGTAGAGGCCCGACCATCAAACCGGTGGTTCTCAGCCCCCGGAAACAGTGAGAATCCGCCTCCGTTGCCAATGTTGCTGCTGCCCGGATACTAATTTTACATAATAAAAAAAATGTTAATATATAATACTCCCTCCGTTTCAAAATATAGGATGTTTTGAGTAAAACACGCAGATTAAGAAAACACTACTTTATAAAAGTTCAACCAATAATAATCAAGACTGTATAATATAAAGTATTAAACTATTCTAAAAGCTGCATAGAAACTTGAAAACATCTTATATTTTGAAACACCAAATAAACCTCAAAACATCTTATATATTGAAACGGAGGGAGTATATTTTTAAAAAATTAGTACTTTTGTGGTTCTTCTAACTCACCTGGTGATTTGAATTGGGGATATGGTTAAGCATTCCGGTTTGACCTAATCCGAGAATTTCATTAGAGTGGAGATCTTGTTGTTGTTGTTGTGTCATCTTAAAACAAAACAAAAGAAACATGTTTATAACCAAAACTAAAAACTACTATATATTAAGGTTACAAATTAAAATATGATTAAACCCCTACCTTGAGCCGCATATCTTGACCCTTTTGCTTCGAATTAGCCGAGTTTCCCAGACTTAAATCGAGGTTATGATCTTGTGGAGTAGGATTCCCTGATGACTCTATGCACAACAAATTCAAAAATCATTAAACCAAATTCTGTTTTGGGTTTAAAACAAACTTACTCGACTAAAATGAAATTTTGTTGTACCGGCATTGAGTTCTTCGTCGTAAATACTAGGATCGAAGTTGGTCACGGCGTCTTTGCCATTACATTTGATTGCAGCTTTATCGTAAGCTCTGTGGTTATTATATAAAATATAAAAAGGAAAATCAATTAGTAAAGAAATAAAACACATTTACACGACTTAACAATGTGTGTGTTGTAGAATCAAACAGAGAGAGACATTACCTAGCAGCTTCGACCTCCGTGTCGAACAAACCCAAATAAACATACCTAAATAAATATTTTAAAGATTTCAATAACAAGAAAGAAACAAAGATGAATGATGATTATTAGAATATATAAGGAGAGATTACTTTTTGCCTAAGAATTGACCCATTCGAGCTTCCCAACGACCACACTTATGCAAAGTAACGCCTCTATACTTAGAACTTCCTCGAGGGAAGCCTGTGCTTTGTCGGCGAAGTACGTGGACGAACTCTTCCTTGGTTAAATTAGTCATCTACATAAAATTCAATTTTTCAATATTAATAACAATCTTTTCGAAAATATATAGTTTATAGAGGAAGTAATTTTACACCTGTTTCAAGTCATCATCATAATCTTCGATGTTGAAGTTGATATCAGCTTCTACTCCACGGAACTTAATAGCAGCTCTATCATATGCTCTACAAAATAAAATAAAACTTTGATTTATATGATGTATGTATAAAAAAAACTTCGATATTATTATTATTCTAATCTTTTTTTTTTGAAAGAGAGTCAAAAGGGAGAAACATACCGAGCAGCTGCATGAGCAGTGTCAAATCCACCTATTCAGAAAATTTAAATTAAAAAATAAAAATAATAATTACGATGACATTTTTTAAACATAAAAAAAAAAACTGAGAGAAAAAAAAAAAAAAAAAAAAATTACCTAAGTAAACCTGTTTCCCACAGTCCCTGAATTTCAGAGAAACACAAGGAACAAAATTATAATTAAGATCGGTTTTGTAATTAAAATCGCCTTATTAAAGATCGATTAAGGAAATTAAAGAAAAAAAAAGAGATTAATAATAAAAAAACACTTAATAATAAATAAAATTACCAAATATGAGATTCCCATCTTCCGGTACGCCGGTAAAACGTAACACCTCTATACTGAGAACTCCTTGACCTTGGTCCACGCCGGCTTTTTTTCAACGGTTGAGCCGGTTCCACCACGGCAGCAGCAGCAGCCACGGTGGTAGCTTTACCAGTAGACGATCCGGTAGCTAGATCCGACTGACAAAACTTAACACCAAACCAGTGAGCCCGAGGAAAGCCAGAACCACCAACACCGTCTCCTACACCGCCGTTAGAATCCATCTCAGGAAAGAACTGATGAGTAACAAGTGGGTTATTGGGTCTGACCCGGTTAAGCTCGTCATCATCGGATCCATCTTCGATGACAACAGCAGAGGAACTTGAATTAGAGAAAGATCCGACCCGTTTACTTGGTGAAGAATAACAAAACTCTTCAGATTCTTCTTCTCTTAGTGAGTCGTTTAGATCCCACATTTTTTTTTTTTTTTTTTTTGGTTTGATGTTTTTGAAAGGTTTTTTTTCAGAGAGAGAGACTTCAATCCTCTGGTTTGATTCTCCTCAAGGTTAGAAGCTAAATAAGAGAAACCAAAGAGCAAACAAATAAGCTTTTGGTTGGTAGAAAAATTAAAAATGAAATATAAAGATAGTAATAAGAGAGAGAGATATATATACAAAGAAATAGAGTTTGCTTCTACGAAAGCTTTCATTTTTATCCTTTCCTTTATATTTACTTCCACTGCCCTTTCTCTCTTACTGTTTATTTTCATTTTAATAATAATATTATTCTCTATCTCTCTCTCTCTCTATCTAACCACTTGCTTTCTTTGGAAAAAAGATTATATTCGAAACAATTCCTCGTATTGGAGTTTCTTTATTTTTCTTTTATTTAAAAAAAAAATATATTTCCACTTTCATTATTATCTATGTAGGCAAACCATCTTCTTTGATTAATCAAAAGATTCCTTTAATATGTAATTTCATGTTTTAAGAAAGTGAAGTCCACGGCTTTGGTTCGGTAAGCAATCCTATAAAAGGCATTTTTTCCCCCTAGATAATGATTTATCTAATAGATTACTTAAAAACCCCACAATTTTGCCAATTTTGATTATTACTTTAAAGCTTTTTGTTTTGTTTTTTTTTTCTTCTTGTCAATGTGAATAAAAAAGGGTAATAAGGTTACATATACAAATAGATCACGCATACGTCTATATATGTTAAAGATGTATGTTTCTGTACAATAAATAGGTGTTTTCATGATCGGGCAAATTAAAGTAGATGGGATGTTAAGTTTTCTATACTAGTACTAAATAGATTATTTATATGTTTATTTAAAGTGGAGTTCCATAAACAGCAATTTCCTTTAAGACAAGCAAGTAATAGGGTTCTCACTATATAAAGAGTTATGTTATAATAAAGTTTTCTAAATGGGAAATAACTTATTTCAAGTTTGTAATTTTATATTGGTTGAGGCTGGATTGGTGCCAAGTTTTCTATATCTATTACTTTGCCCAAACTTTTAATGTGTTTGAAATCACAATTCAATATGTATCTTAAACTATATGTTTTCTTAATGAGCTAGTTGTTCCAACCAAAGGCTTTGGATCTATACATAAAGAGATAGTAGTATAAAATAATTTCGTGTTCAACGCTTTTAAAAACTCATTTATCATCAGACTATATTAATTGCTTGCCTTGGTTTATTTGACTAATTTATTAACCAAAACAAAACAAAAAAGTTGAATACAGTAGTCTCTAAATATAGTTTAATAAAGTGAAAACTTCCACCAGATATATGCATTTTATATTTTTTACAAGCTCTGTTATATTTGAGTAAAGTTGCTGATTTTAACAACTGCTTACGAAACTATTTTGATGATTACTATTTCCATAGTATATATTAAAATGAAATAACAACCTATATATGTGTATGATGTTTTTAATTTATACAGTTGTACATGTAGAACATGAGAGTATGAGATGAAGATGTGAGATGAAGATGTAGAACCTAATCAGGATTAACTATAACCAAAACACCCGCCAGAGAGAAAGAAACCAAAGTGGAAATAGCTCACTTGTTTAACACATGCACAAGTTGCTTGACAAAATTGTCGTTCCTTCTTTTTTGTTCCCAGATCGCATAAGCTACTTACCGTCTTGATTTGGTGCAAAAATTATGAATTGCTTTGCTTTAGGTTAGGCATTCAATTTGTCGGGTCCATTCAGTCTTTAAAATAAAATAAAAGTCTTTCATTCAGATTACGGATTCCTCACAATTGGTTCGGCTAAATTGTCGTCTTGGTTTAGTTTGAAATATAATATAACCAACCACATACAGTAGTTTACAATTGATCCAATTTTGGGAAGATTTTATTATTCGGGCTTAAATAAATTCGTTTAAAGAAACAAAGATTACTACATAGAGAGAAATCGAGTGGCCCATCATCATATATCATCAATCAGTAGGGGTTGATATGAAAAAAATAAAACGAGGAATTCACAAGGATATAAACGTAAATAGATGTGCCTAAATAGTGAATTAGCTGAAAATATTAAAAATTAATCGTAATATTAGTTTAAAAATCAGAAAAAGGAAAAAAAGAATTAAGAGAGAAAAAGGAAAATGTTACCAGAAAAGATCAATCCATTTAGTACGGACAAACCGGTGGGGTCCACTTTTTCCCTCTTTCATCCACCAATGAATGAAAAGAGTAGTGATGCCGACCCCACACACTCTCTTACCTCGTATTTTCATACTCACGCGCTCTTCCTTTTACGTGTCCGATCACACTTCTTATCTCGTGTATACTAAAGCGCGTGTAACGCATACTCTGCGACCTGAGATGGCGTTTTGTTTCTGACTACAACAAAAGTGCTGGAGCCAACTATTATTACACAGTTTGGTTATTTCTATAAAATTAAGATCGGATTTGTTAGATTCGTTTTTTTTCTTTTCCTTTTGATATAAATTCGTCATCCTTTACATCATCTCAATTTGTTTTTATAATAAAATTATTTTATATGTGTTTGAAAAATCTCCGCACAAAATAAAAGTGAATTTATTTTTTAGTGGGAAAATAAATAAATGTAAAAAAAAAAAAAAAAAAGAGAGAAGGGACTTGTGTCGGAAAGGGAAACATTACAGTTTTGTTTATTTGGGTCCAGAGGGCAACAATACGAAGAAGAGAAAGGCTTAACAACAATCGTAAAACAAGTATCAAAATGAATTTTCGAGGTTGCCACGTCAGTCCCCACTTTATGAAATTTTTACATTTTAACATTACCACCACCGAGTATATATGTCATTATTGTTTTCCTTTTTAAACTAATGAATGACGAATTTGATGAGTGATTTAGTGATTTACAATAACACATTTTACATTGACTGTATCTTGTCACTAATTAAACTCTATTATTCTTAAATTCGGATAATTAAATATTTATTGGATGCTAAATAATAGTTTGTAATACGAAACTAAAAGAGAGAGTACGATTATTTATAAATAAATAGTAAAAATCAAAGAAACTTTCAATCAAATCTAAAATCTAAGCTCTTAAAAAGCTTTTTTTTTTTTTTTTTAACAAGACACGTTGTACATATTTTTGAGTGGGATGATGCAATAACAAACATTCCAATAATGGTTTTCGTTGAACATGTTGCTTTCCTCAAGTGGAAACTACTGCTCTTCTCTCTCTATGTCCCACTATCTCTCTCTCTCCCTATATATTATTATGATTAATTATTTTGGCATTTTTTTTTGTGATATATAGAAGCTTGATTTTTGTATATTTGTGATTTGGCCTCATCCTATATCCCCTATATATATATATATATATATAAGCTACATATATATGTATGTCAATAATTATTAAAGCCCACGGCCCACTTTACAGAGAGATACTCTGTCTCATATCTCTTTCCAATAAAACAGGCCCACAAAAGCTATTATTATTATTCCCATTTACCCCCGTGAATTTTTTTTCATTTAATCCTGTGTATGTTGTGAAAAAACTTATACGACTATTCATCATATGTGTTCACATAAAACAAAACCAAAGGAAACAAAATATAATTCCTAATTTTGGCTGAGTTCATCGGAGCTTTATACTCCCTCGTTATACGACATATATGATATGACAAAGATGTACTAAAAGGAACAGGTATTATTATTGAATTGTAAATAAGTAAAGTGTACAACAGATACCGTATAAATCATTTATGCAAATCTATCTATATAGACGTTTCATTTCGTTTTCTATATAAAAAAAAAAAAAAAAATACATCCCCGCAATCCACAGTGATATCATATATATGCAGAGAGTACTGTACATTAATCTAAACATAAATAAAAAAGAATCAATGCCCTGTATCTACCTCAATCTACTTGCCTATGTGTCCACATAGTGTGGACGAGTACAAACAAATTCAATTTCCTCTTTGTAAACAATAAATTCGAGAATTCAGTTTCAAGGTAAGATTTTATAAACTATTATATTGAATGCTATACAATTTTTCAGCTACTTGAACAAACAATGTTGACACCTGGAATGAATATATTTTTGATTTACTAGTTCGAATTTGAATCAGAACTGTGGATCTTGTTTGTATATGGGTTAAAAAAAATATCTTGAATCATATAAATCGTATAATCACTACTGACATAGTTTGAAACTTTGAATGATATCAAACAATATGCTTATTAATATATTTAGGAGATACGAATATATACAACAACTAAGCTCGTACTCGTATGATACAATCATACAAGTCGTATCAAATAGGCATAAAATAAGTTCGACAAAAAGAAAACATAAAATAAGTAAGCTCGTAATTAAAGAAGTTTGTAGATATGTCTATTTTCCTTTTTGGAATCGAAGTCAAGTCCGAGATTAACGAACGTGGAAAACATCGGACGGTATCGATAGAATCTCGATTTGTGAGGTTGTCCAAATCTTGTTAGGCTTCTCCAAATAATAATATATCCTTTGCTATTTCGTAGGATCCACTTTTAATTCCTTTACGTGGCATTTTATTATTCGTTCAATGTGGGGGCCATGTGAAGCGAGGCTGATAGTGGATACTCCTCGATTTCTTCCACGAGATAGTTTGTGTTTCGATGTGGTTGTTATACTTGTGTTTATAACTTTATATAGCATTGGATTCATTTATGCAAACACATGAAATAGTATTAGGAAAATAACATCTCAAACTATAAGACTGAATTATTTCCAATGAATTTTTTCACATATTTAAGCGTGATATATCAGTTATGCATGTACATAAACATTGTAGCTGATTAATTTTCAGATGTGTTGGTTTTATTTAGGGTCGGTGTAAAATTCCCAAAAATTATTATATTCTCGGTTCAATTTTTGAAAAATAGGCTTTAATTACAAATAATTTTTTTTTAAATTTTTTGGACCTTAAAATAAATGTAGATTTAAAATTGTTCTAATTTACACTTGTTGCATATGTGTATCACCGGCCCTGGTTTTATCGATGCTTTTGTGTCTAATAAATACATAAAAAGAGTTTAGGTAAATTTAAAAACTAAAACTTAGGGTCATAAATGATTTGATAAGGAGGAAAAAGATCTAAAGAAGACGACAAAAAAAGGGACAAAGGGAAACACGTTAATGTACAAATATGGCAAAGAGTCAGGAACTTAGGTACGATGTCCATACGTTTTGCGGTCCAAAGACTTTCCATATTTGTAAATCTTTGAAATTAACCCCACTTGGTTCCCAAACATCCTTCGACACCGACGACACACACTCACTCAATTTATTTCTTTTAATTAAGTTTTGATTTTAACCTTCTTTTTTTCTTTTTTGTTATTGTTGGTACTATATCAAACCACACCCAAATTTTAGTACGGTCCCAATTGCAATAATTCGCGTTAGTTAATGGAGGGACCAACGAATTATTCCGACTTTACAAGTTTTCATCAATATGGGAATCATTTCCGTTTTTCACTTTAAGTTTTGCTTTAAATTTGTTTCGATGTTTCAGACAAAAATAAATTAATTAATTAGCTGATGGACTATATAGGTCGGGCCTAACTGAGGCTTAGGTAAGAGATACATTACGATTCTTCCGTTTTACAAGTCTTGAAGCAAATATCTCTATATATTAAGGGTAGTTGAAAAAAAAACATTCAAAACGACAGCTTTTGAGATACAATTAATTGCTGAATTTCACTTAAAAATACTAGCATATTTCACATTTCTCGTTAAGAGTTACATATTTTGAATGCAAATTGATACGAAATAACGGACGTGGAATCACTTTTTCTAATTAGTGGTTACAATGAACACTTTTACACACTTATAAACTATGCAAGATTTTCATATCGTGATTCGTTTGTGCTGCAGATTCTTTCATCCACTATAGATAAATACATTTTCCACGTATACTCTCTATTCTTTGCATACATGATATCGATGTGTGTTTTTTGCTAGTTTTGACGTAGAGGAAACAAAAGGAATTGAATAGAATATAATTAAACTTGGTTAATTAAGTTTTATTTTTCTTTGTTTATGTCGCGAAAAGAGACAACAACTTTGAGCAAAACAAAATAAAATGAAAAACGCAAACAACTTGAAAGATAATAAATTTTTAAAAATTGAGAGTCGCTGATGAAGGCAATTTCCTTTGAGTACAATGGAAGGCTTTAACAAAAGTAATCATTGAATCAGATTCAAAGTTTCGTTTGTACTAAATAACTATTGATGATTCTTTCTTGAAAACATCTTCTTTTCTCTTATACATATATACCAAATATTCAAGATTAGTTTATATCTATTGTCATAATTCGATTTCATAATAATTATGGCATATGGTTTGTGAGGATCGTGAGTTTGTCAACGACATTTTGTTGCTACATTTTTTTTTTCTTCATAATAAGAATTTTGTTGCTACATATTCAGGCTCTGATTGGAAGAAACTTTTAAGACTTTAAAATTAATTTAAAGTCTTAAAAGCCAAAATTTTACCAATCGTGCTTTTACTGCTTAATTATTTTTAAAAGTCTTAAAAGTCTAACTGCCCACTATTTTAGTTTGTACGTACAAATTTTTAAAGTCACAAATGTGAGACTTTTTGGCTGTAAAAAATAAATAATAATAAAACTGTATTTATTTTTCTCTTTCTTATTATCCATAATGATTAAAACATTCATTTTCAATCTATGTATAATTTATCACAAATATATTATACTTCATTAAAAATATATTTTTTATTTCTGTTATTTTGAGATCCATTTTTCAAAATTATTTTTGCATTAAAAACCATTATAATACATAATCAATTATGTCATATCTTTATATTTTTAATTTGTTGAAAATATTTATCTATTCATTTTTTATGAGTTTTGTTTTTAATTTTAATGTTCTTTTTAAATAAAATTCATTATGTTGCCACATAAATTTATTTTTAGCATAATTTATATTTATAAAAAATATACAATAAAAATAACAGCTATTAAAATTTTAAGAGTTAAAGTTTCTACAGCAAAAGTCTTTACAGCAAAGTCTTTACAGTCAAAGCATATACAGCCACAAGTGACAGGCCGTTACCAATCAGGGCCTCAAAATAGACATTTTTAAACCGGACTTGATTATATATGGTGCAAACGAATTTGATTATATCATTAATTATATATAATTCAATCCCGTACATAATACTTGAAATTATGATGGATGGTTATTGAAAAATTTGAAAAGACTGTACCCACAACAAATTTTATATTCCCCCAAATATGAATCGTGGATCTGATCTAAGAAAAAAAAAAAAAAAAAACTTTTTAAACTTTTAACTAGTGACTATTATGTGGCGGTGTAAAGAACACCCACTACCAATTATTTCGAATCTTAAATCACGAGATTCACGACCAATATGATAATACACGTGTAATTTGAACTAATAAAGTGACTTAAATCATAATTATTCTTTGTTTTTATCATTAGGCCCTTTGGGCTTTTACCGGATTGGATTAGAATCCAATAAAAGCAGAACCAAAGAAAAGGGAACTATAAAAAACCAATTTGGTTTACAATAATAAACCGGTTCGGTTTACATGAATTAAAAAGATGATGATATTAAAATAGGGGTCACAGTCACACTTCGCTTTTCCCAATACAAAACAAAGCGGTTAGATCGGTGACGCGTTATCTTCTTCTCCCTATCACTTTCTCTCTACTCCCGGCGAGCTCTCTCCGACGGCCAATGGACGCCGTCCTCCACGCTTCTCCACTCTCCGTTACGCGCTTACGCGCATCATCCTCTCCTTCTTCGCCGAGATATCTCACTGTTCAGCCATGCCATTGCCACCAATTCACTTTCTCTCGAAGTAGCTTCCCTTCCAAATCTAGGATTCCTTCTGCTTCTTCCGCCGCCGGAGCTACTTTGATGACGAACTCCTCTTCTGTAAGCTCATTGACTTCGATTTCAAAGTTCCAAATTACTCTTTTCCTTTTTCGGGAATTTTGTTTTGCATGTATGATGAATATGTGATCAATTGCGTCTTAGATTCTGAGAATTTTTCATAGAATCAGGTGATTGAATTGAATTGTATACTAGTTAGTTACTAGCTTAGATCGAACCTGGTGAAAATTGCATATCTGAGATTCGGGACTCGATCTTTAAGAGACGAGTAATGCAAATATGCAATAGTGGCCAATTTTGAATTGGTAGGAGAATTTGAGAATATGTTGGGGTTGATATGTTGATTCACTCTTGTTCTCGATGTCCTGCATTTTGGGGTTGGATACTCGAATTATGTAGTGTTGTTCAAGCAATTAGAGGTTTAGTTCGAGCTTTTTAAGCTGAGCATGTATTTGACTGTTACTGTAGCCAAGAAGTGGAGTTTACACTGTTGGTGAGTTCATGACAAAGGAGGAGGACTTGCACGTGGTGAAACCTACGACCACTGTGGATGAAGGTAGGTGTTTATTATCTTCTAAAGTCCATCAGATTGCTTAAAACATGTGCTGCTGCGTTTATTTTCAAACTTATGATCTCTTTTTTTTTGTTTTTTTTTTTCCCATCTCTACAGCTCTGGAACTCCTTGTGGAGAATAGAATTACAGGATTTCCTGTGATAGACGACGACTGGAAATTGGTTCGTATCCTCTTTTGAATTTAGGTCTTAAGGGAACTGGATCCAATCTACTCATGGAGGTTTAAACACTTGAGTTGGATACTTATGAAGGATTCTTTGTTGCTGCAGGTTGGGCTTGTTTCAGACTATGACTTACTGGCTTTGGACTCAATATCTGGTAAATGGGCCAGCTGGAGCACTTGATCTATTTGGTTTCCTTTCCTTTCAAGGTCTTTTGATTCGGGATTTCTCTTTGAAGTGGAGAAAGAAGAAAGCTACTTGAGATCACATAGTGGCATAAAGCCAGAAATATCTATGTTATGTTATGATTACCTTCTGTCTCTTTCGTTGTGTGGTCGCACGCTCAATGTGAAATGATCAAAAAGCTTCTTCCCTTACCCCTTAAATCTTATTGCTGGTTTTTTTTTGTTGCCAATAGGTAGTGGAAGAACAGAAAATGCAATGTTCCCTGAAGTTGACAGCACCTGGAAAGTATGTGGCCCTTCCTTTTCCTACTAACATTTTGACCTGAATGCTTTTCAAAACACTCATTCATATTCTTTCTCGCTGTGATCATTTTTGCCTAGTTCACATTATCAGCAGTAGATAGTGTGAAATGAAAGTTACGAGGAACTTGATTTGATTTACACAATTACCATGCACAATAATATGATTCAGCTAATTGCTGTGGCCCATTATAGTATCTTGTCATTGTTATGAGTGTATGCTGCACTAAAGAACTACCTTATATGAAATATGCATGTGGTAGAGTTATGTTTAATATTACATTCAGAGTTTTGAGTAGGCGGAATACTTGAAATGGACTCAATTCTGACATGATAAATGAATTGTTTCTATATTTCTCTTGTTTTCGTATCTTTTTTTTATTGCAGACTTTCAATGCAGTGCAAAAGCTACTTAGCAAAACCAATGGGAAGCTTGTTGGAGATTTAATGACACCAGCTCCACTAGTAGTTGAGGAAAAAACCAACCTCGAAGATGCTGCTAAGTTATTGTCTTTCCTTTTTTTCAGTGCCATCAGTTTTTGAAAAATCTATCTAGTTTCAGTGTGTGATAGTTACATTCTTCTCTAATATAAGCTTCTTATTCTGTTTTTTCACTAGAATATTGCTGGAGACAAAATATCGCCGGCTCCCTGTGGTAGATTCTGATGGCAAATTGGTAAGAGAAAATTTCACAATTACACATCTCACACTTAATTGTAAACACGCCACATTTTCTCATCACTTAACCTTTCATATCTCCTTCAAAAAGGTCGGTATTATCACAAGAGGAAACGTTGTTAGAGCCGCGCTTCAAATAAAGCGCTCTGGTGATAAGAATGCTTGATTAAGATATAAAACAAACAGGAAAATAGGAAAGCAATGATGAAACATGCTCCAGCAAATAAAAGTAAGAAAACAGAGTATTCCACATTGTACAATGTATGTATGATTAAGAGCCATGACTTATCACAAGGGTTTACATCAAAGTGAAGCCTAGTGAACTCAAAGATCCTGATAACAGTCGCAAACTCTGGTAAGTGGCAAGTGCACTACCAACTTTATTTTCCTGCAGAATCAGCTTCTCTGTTTGGTTGATGGGTTAGGTTATCAGATGCTTTTGGGTATTTGATTCTCATCAGTTTATGCTTTCTAAATTTTAATTTTTTTAGAAAAACTATTTCCCACTTCCTACATTTGGTTAACCACCAAAGTAACAACCTTTTAAGGTATTTAATTGATATTGGTTCAACCAAAAATATCTAATATTTACCTTCTTGGTATCGTCCGTACAAATGCATCTGTGCAATTGGAATCTTTTCTTAACATGGAGGCTCTAGATCACGGAATGGTATTTACTATTTAGTTATGGTCTATAACTTCCATGATTTACTCGATTAAGAAAGATATAATTAATAATGACAAGTTACAAATGAGTTAGTTGCAAGGTCATGCTCATCATTAGCTGGCCAAGGAAACCCCAAAACAATTTGACCTTTAAAGTAAACACTGCTGAATCTGAATTTTCAGTGATTAGCTTAGATCTGAGAGTAGAAAGAAAAATATTCAAAACGGATTTGTGTGAAGTAGAAACAGTTTTTAACTGTTGGTCAATTTCTACGTTTAAGCTTTTTCTAGTGGAGAAGAAAACACATTTGGTCTTTTCAAACAAGACCATAGACTAGAGATGAGAGCCAGATTCGATATGTGAGTGTTTTTGCTGTCTTTGCCCCACAAAAACAGATTAGAAAACACAGAAGAAAGAAAGAGATAACTTTAGTAGTTGTTAGGGATAATAGAGATGGAGAGAGCTTTAGTTGTTACGATCGGACCAGTTAAGACCCACTTACCATATTTGTTATGTAGGACACTCTTTGTCGTTCCCAATCTCTCGACTCTCCTGTAGTCCTGTTTCTGCTGCTATTCACTCACCGCCGCGTTCCCATATCTAATAACATCCCACTAATATTTACTCTACTTAAACCGAACTTTGAATCATCAAAATCATCAATTTCTAATATTTACTCTACTTAAGACCCATTTGGATGATCTTTACACTATAAAGAAACTCAATCCGAATCAAGTATACAAGACGTGTCTAAGTGATCTATTTAACTTCTTTCTTATACCTTGGAACATCATTTAACACTTAGATTTGTTGAGTACGAGAACTGAACTTTAAAGGAGTGGTTGAAATACTACTTATGGGAATATATTATCATTATACTAGTAGTAGTAGTAAATTAGTAATAACAAACTCAAGAGAGGTGGGTGCATGTTAGCAAACCGCCGCACATCGTAAAAACATACATTCTCTAATCTTCCTTGTACAACTTTTTTTACTTTTTTTTTTTGGGGGTAAAGTGAAGGAAGAAGAAGTAGAAGAACAAAGTAGGGAAAGCTAGTGAAATCAAATCGATATATATATTTATTTTCCTAATCGTCCTCTGAAGTCTCCGGGTCAGGTAGTTTGTTCAAATCAACCCGTTCCCATGACTCGTTGCTACACCTCTTAAACTCTTCCTTACTACTACACTCCATATGATCATCATTAATACGATAATCACTATGATTATCTCCGTAATCATGATTACCACGTTGATGTTGATTTTGATGTTGATGATGATGATGACGATGACGATTTCCCCCCGCCGCTTCTAACGCATCAACTTGCGCTCCAACCTCCGCCGCTTTTCTCCTAATATAAGCCGCCGACATATCCCCACCGGTACTGTTACCTCCACCGCCAGCCACGGTAACACCGGCTAAAAGCTCCGGGAAGTTAAGCCTAGCGGAAGGACCACGGAGATAGTAAACAGCCGTGTCGTAAGCACGCGCCGCCGCCTCAGGAGTAGAGTAGGAGCCAAGCCAGATTCTTGACCGTTTATTAGGTTCTCTAATCTCCGCCACCCACTTCCCCCACTTCCTCATCCTTATCCCTTTATACGGCTTCTCTCTCTTCCTCGTCGCCGCAGCCGCCGCCGACGCAACCGTAACAACCGGAGTTGAAACAACCGTCGCCACTTCTGTCGCCGTCTCCATATGGGTTTTCGCCGGAGATTTCAAGAAACCCACGAAAGAAAGAATCGATATCTTTTTTTCTCGATCCAAAGAGATGAAAGAAGAGAAGAAGATGAAGAAGGAGATGTGTGAAAGTTGACGGCGAAGCGATTACATGCGGAGAGGGAGATTGATGAACACGTGGGCCAAGAAGAGATGAGAGGAACACGAAACCGCAAAAGAGAAGTTTCAAAAAATTCACCGACACTAATCTCTTAATGACTTTCTCACTTTATATTGTTTTTTTTTTTTTTTTTTTTTAGGTTATCTCTCTCTCTATTTATATATATATATACTTATTCTACTATGAAGACAGAGACAACAATCTCATCTTCCCTGACATTTATATACACACACATATAGATAAATCGAAGTTATTATATTTTTGTCTTTATTATTTGGACGGTATTAAAATATTTAGTGTTAAAATACTCTCTCATGCACCTTATTATTGTATTTTAATAAAGCTCGTCGGCTCTTTCCATTGGCCGGTTATGATCAACTTAATTTTCGATGCATTAAACGTCCCGAACTAATAATTAAAAACAAAGATTTGAATGTAAGGATTTAAATACAACTCAAACTACAATTTATTGTGTAATGACCTATATATGTTTCCGTTGGCATATACTACTACATAAATATAGGTATATATTAACTTGTTTATTTATATTTACTACAACACACGTTAAGTTAGTGATCAAGTAAAGAAAATTAGATATGGACAGATGCGTCTTAATAGTGTGGAACTCTTATTTTTAATCAAACAATACGCCAATACGGTATACGATTTAACGCCTTATCGATTACGTCAAAACGATATGAATCTATATATGATGATGATCTATTTGATCTCGCTTAACAACTGCGTAATTTTGCATTGCTTTAAACATGTGTGAAAATGTCTAGTATCCCAGCTATATATCATATGTAAATAAAACTCAAAATTTTCTACTCGGTACGGTTGATTTGAATTCTAGATGTCGCTGGTCAAACTTGTTATAAAAGCTTTAGGTTATAAATTTCTAATATCGATTCAGTTTGAGTTGACTATATATTATTGTACGTCGTTCAAATTGTCAAATCGTCAATAAATTGAAAATTACAAAATAAACAGAGGATATTTATTGATTGCATGGAATAGGAATAGTATTGACGTAGGGAAGTGGGTCGTCGTTGTGGAATTTGGGAAACAATAATAAATGGGATTTAGTTTAAGTTTTTTTTAAAAATTATTAGTAGTAGTATTACAGAAATGTTCAAGCAATAATACGATTAATTTACTTATTTGGTTTTTAATTTACTATTATTGGTGCATTAAAGTAATTAATAGGGAAGAGGCGGTAATGACACGCGTGTCTCCTTCTGTTCTGGGGACAAGTTAGTGGGATTACTGAGGAGCTTTGTCTTTCCTTATTTCCTATGTTTTTTTTTTTTTTTACATTTCATGATTTTAATAATTATACTAAAAAAATTTCCGACTTATTCACAAATTATTTGAAAATTTTAAAGAATATGTAATTCAAAATACTTTCGTAGGATCTACCTAGAATTTTAAGAATACAAAGAATTGATAACTTTCCTATATAGTAGTTGTAGATGTTATAGGTAGCGAATTCTCTTTTTGAACACATCACTATCTTTTGGTTACGATTTGAGACTTACTAAAATTTCCAAAGTTTCCTAAACTGTGTTTATATTGATTAAATTCCCAAACTTTGTGTGGTGTATATAGGTGATCCAACCATAAAGCCTTAGTTAGTTCAGCTGAAAAAGAAGTCGTAATCTGAAATTCCAATTATGAACATTTTCTAAAATAATTATTGCAAACAACAAATGACATTAGTCACAATAAACTCTCCCAAATTTTGTTATAAGAATAGAAATTTTTATTATTAAAAAAACAGAAAAAAAATTTAGGTCGGTGGACATTGTATGGCGTTTGCCGTTTGGAAATAGACGTTCCATCCACGCAATAGCGATATGTACTTTATTTGACTTTACTAACCCTTTCAAATATATCGTGATGTTATAATGGAACCTATATAATCTATTCTTAAGACCAAAAATGTAATTTCAAGTCCATGTTTACACACTTCACAACACTGGAAAGACTAATTTTGTGATAATTTCTCAAAAAATGGAATCTAATTATTTGGAAACAGTGAAAGTGCCTTTGGAGTTTAAATGCTTGAGCCACACATTAAGAATAGATTATGTTATATTCGTCTGAAATTATAGCACCAAATTAATCGACAATATTATAGGTTTTAAAATTTTTATTTTTTAGAGTATGCGTTGTAGATGGACTGTTTTACTGGAATCATCCGATTGACCTGTTAGTTTACTCACTAGTATTATGTATTAGATGGTTAAATTTATACATGAAATATACCAAAATTCTATGTCGGTATTTTGATTTTTTTTTTGTCGGCGTATTTTTGATTTGTTAAGTATTAATGACATGTATACAGTAACTTTAACATAACTGGATATATCGTTTTCAAATGCAGATGTATGGATCTGGTTTAAACGAATTTTTTTATATTTTAAATTCCATAATTTCTGAAAACAGAATAGATTTCTCTAAGCAAACTTTCCAAGATATATTTATACTATTTGTTTAGCCAACACGTCATCAAAGCGTTATTTTAGTATACGTGTGAGTATGTTATAGGATAGCTTGGATTCTTATTCTAAATATCCAAATAAATAAATAAATCAATTCAAACGGAAAGTTTTCAATACGAGACGTACGTAGGTCCATATATGGTACGTAAACTATTAATAGATGCGACCGACATCGAAGTCATGACAACGTAAACCGTATAATTTTCTGCTGTATGGATAAAGCCATAATATACACCACAAGATCTTACTTTTGCTACCATTAGTTTTTCGTAACCAATAAACCAAAAGTGTCCAAAACTTGTTATAGCAAGACATTCTTGGCAGAGTACACATTTGTTTAACAGAAAGTTTCCATTTTTTCTGTATGCATGTATAACAATTTTATGATAATTGCTGATTTTTAACCAAGAAAAAAAAAAAATTTGAAAACGGAACTGTAGTTGGTTCGGACAACGCGAAGACAATACTACATCTCTAACTAGCTAAAGCATAATCGAAGATGAAAACTAAAACGTTCAAAACTAAAATAATATTACACTATCTAGGTTTAAAAAACTGAGCCTGATTCTATCATAAAAAACAAAAGAGAGATCTTGACATTGATAACCCGATATTTTTTTCTCTGTGCTTCATAATTAAATTATTATGCAAAGATTAGAGTTGTATAGTTTATCATTATAATCTGCCACTTGTTACTTGTTTAGTGCCGGAAGGAAAGAGAGATGCATGACATTTCTTCTAAATGACTTTTTCTCCCTCATTTCTTTCGGTTTTCTGAATAATTCTCCAATATATTGTCAAGTATAGAACGGACCACAACTCATATTCGATACAACTAGTATATCATAAGTGTAACTTTCTAGCTATGGATTTTACTTATTATTTTGTTTGGGGTGCAGCAGTCTCCGAGGGTGCTCCCAGAATAACCCAAACATTTCCTTAGACTATATATTCTGTAATAAGCAAAATCATTCTATATTCAAACATAAAACATATCTCTGACATAAAAAAGGCCTCTAACTCAAAGGCATCTCAATTTAAGATAATCTTAGATAATAAAAGTAAACCAATAATATATTCACTTCACAATACAAATGACCAGAAAAATTAAATTATTTTTAAATAATCCAACAAAAATAAAGCAAACGAGTCTATAAAAATCATCATATATATATAGGAAAGAGAGGGAGAGCAACTATATGTCACTCGTTAAATTACTCAACACAATTATCAAAATTACGATTAGTAGTATCTCCACATCATTCTTTCGTTTTCATAAATTGGATACTAGCGAATAGTTAACATTTTGTTCTCACATCATAATAGACATTTTTATCTTATACGTGTCATCTTTGGGTATGGTCACATATTTTGCGGTTGGACAAATATTTCTTCCAATTTTATCGGATATCCTTAAACAACTTATTAGACCATAATATATACTTGATAGTATTAATCATATATCTTAAGACTTAAATAATTACGCAGTGGGGATTAGCTGTGAACTGGTTGGCACATGAACGTGCCAATTGAACCCACAATTCAAAACTTTAATTTTTATCTTTTGGGAGGACACACAATAGAAGCAAACCCTTGAATCGATAAAGGACCACAGACATATATAGTTTACGTACCTTATTGATCTTCACAATTCTTTGTATCAAACCACGATAATTTCATTATATATAGAAACTATTAAAGAACACTTGTGTGTTTCTTTTTAACTGGATTCATTTTATGAAAGCTATTAGCTATACATATCTATTATCTCAAATCAATATTAAATATATCTGAAAGCGTTCTGCTTTTACTGTAAATAATATGTGTTGATTTTGATTCTATATACAACAAGAAAAGTTAAAAAAGCAAAAATAGTTGTCTTCAATCGTGGTGTTTATATTCGAACTCAATGTCAACACAACTTAAAAAGGTTTGCTTTACAATAAAATCGGTTAATATTATATAACCCATGGTTCGACTATTTTGTTGTTAACATTTATACGTTCGACCTACATTCAAGTAGCGATACTTAAATCTTTAAAAACTCATGTATATATAAATACATGTGACAAAAAAATGGAAAACTGGCCTCGATTTATTTGATGCACGTAATGAATAAAACTGTTTAGGTCATTAAAAAAACGTGTTGTTAAAAAAGCTTGCTAAGTTTATTGAAATAAGATTTCTTATAGGGTTAGACAACGCGTCAAGGTCGTAATTTATGTCAAAGCGTGGAAAATGAAAAAGTCTACAAGATCATATATGCTCATGATAGGAGAGTATCTTCACACAGTGGTTATTATATTTTTCAACTGTTAAGTTTTTTTCCTCAATTAAGTAAGAGTTTACATACCACTCATTTTCTAAATTAAAAATTAGTAGTTAGTAAATCCTAATGAGTACTAATCCTAAGCAAACAAAGTATATGTACTATTGTGTAACACAGCAAAAGTTTTGACTTTATTAAAAAGCCAATGGAAAAGAGGCAAATAAAGATTATGTAAGGGGTAAAAAGGTCATAAAAACTGTTACGCTGCTGCACCTGAAGGTCAAAAGAGCACATGTGAAAATTAATATAACTCGTGAGTGCTAAAGGGATGTGTAATTTTGATTTTTTTTTTTTTAAAATTGTCTTTTTTTTTTTACAATTATTGGAGCTGCTGCATTTTGTCAAAGATCGTAGGTAAGTGTACATTTATATTGTCCAAAAATCTGGTTATTCGGCGTTTTACTAGTACTTAACTTATTACATGCGACAACTGAATTATTGGAATCATATTATTGACTTATTTTTTCTTTCTTCTTTTTTTTTTTCCGTCAAATTATTGACTTGTTTATACATACACCTGCATATCGTATATTATTAAAATTCATTATCAGCATCTCTAACTTGAATTTTTAAACAAGTTTATCTTTATGTCCTGCCTGAGACATATAAAACAAGATTATCTTTATTATTATGAGTATTATTATTTACAAGACCGGACTATATACATCAAAAGTAGATTGACTCGATATAACCAACTCGCTGAATCTTTAAAATTCATGTATCGGCCCAATATGACAATTCCGGATTTTATAGCCCATGACAGCTTTGGCCCAGAAAGTGGTTTTTTTTTTTTCTTGGTTGCATAATTAGAGTCTAAAAAAATGGACCAACTAAAAAAATTAAACAAAATTACAAGGTTTTTCTTCTTCTTTTGATTTCATCTTAAAAACTTGTTTTCATGTTTAGGATATTTCAGATCAGATATTTCAAGTTCGTATTTTCAAAAATCTAAAATTTTATGTCTGTAAATATATCTATTCAAACTACTTGAAAAAAAAAATATATACTAAAAAAATATCGTTGTAATTAAAATATCCAAAACTTTTTTAATCATAAATTTGGATTCGGGTTGAATTTGGATATTTAGTTCGGATCGGAATTTTATTTTCAGATCAGTTTTTGGATTCGGATATATTAATTATGCCACACCAACCGCGCGCTGTCAAATTTTTTATATGTTGACAATTTTTACTGAGGTACAAATTACCAAAAACAAGCCAGATATCTGTTTTTGTTCTCTCTCTCTCTATATATCTTCTTCCCTAACAACCTGCGGTGAACAAACAAAAAATATACATACATCACTTGCTAAAAAACATCACGTCGCAAATTTTCAAAGTAGAAACCCAAAATCGTAGTGAAACCGAAAATCGTACTTTGAGGACCTAAATCAATTCTACCAAAATTACTATAGCGTGTTTGGAAAAAATTATCAAATCAGAAAATTTAAATTGAACGAGCAACACAATTAAACATTTCAGTTCGAGTTTCTTCTACAACTGCATTGGGTTTTGGGAGCTAAAATTAATTATACCAAAATTAAATCACTTTTGGGGAGTCTGGAAAAAAGATCAAATAGTGTATAAAAACTAGAAAGCTAAACGAACGAGCTAAATCAAATCAACCTATAAATACGGGTTTCTACGATTGTAATGACTTGAAAGAAAAAAAGAGTGCACGATAAGAAGAAGACGAAGACATGAGATAACTTACCATCAAGTTTAAGCCGATATTAACGGCAAGCTAAGATCCTCGGGCTCAACATGCGGCAGAGTGCTATAAACCTATAAGCTTCCGCTGCCGCCCCCAATCATTCCTTAGCTGACAAAAGGACTTTCCCGTGACTGTGAGAGAGAGACATCACTTCCTTTCTCGCTTCTTAGTAAATTTTGATCTACTCTACAAATCAAACAAAATTCAAAGATAGTAGTTAGCACCAACACGACCATAGAAACATGAGGAGAGTATGATTAAAATAGAAAGATCATTACCAAACCGATTCAAACGAGAGAGTATGAATCCACCTCTTGTTCTTGATAAGCCTTGCCTTCTTCAACATCTGGTTACAACTTCCTCCCTTCCAAAAAATAAAAAATAGAGAAGAGATGATTTAGGCAAAATTTAAACATTAGAGTTATGCTTATAACTGAAACTGACGATTCTTTCGTGAGAGAAGAAGAGAAAATGATGAAAACAAACAAACGTAGAACATGAAAATATGTTTCTAAAAGAATAGCAAAACATGTAATACATCTTACCAGCCGTGGAACATAGTTTGACGACGATAAACTTTGGATGAGACTTTGCTCTCTCTCTCTCTCTATCTCTTGTTTTCTTACAAAAAAATCCAAAAAGGATGAGAAGCCTTTGCTTTCTAAAAACTAAAAACTACAAAGAATGGTAAGTAAAGTATATACAAAAGAAAGAAGAAGTGATTTTGGGATGTTCAAGAAACTGGCTACGAGTTCACTTATATAAGCAACTTTGATTAACGGCTATTTTTTCTTAACGGCTACATTTTCTTACCGTTGTAATTTTTAAATCTTAAATCAAATGACCCGTTGGTGAAAATAATATGACCGTTGGTGAATTTCTGCCGTTAGGAGAGGATCTTAAAAGTTAAAAATTACGACAAACAAAGAGCCGTTCTTAACAGGTCCAATGGGCCCTAAAAACCCAAACAAAATCTTTGGTGGCGCAGAGTTATCATCTTTAATTGCTTTGTGTGCAAGTGAAAACGAACCGATAACAAATCCCCACCAAACCGGTTTAGTTAATCTTGCTTCTACACACACTCTATCTACAAACCGGGATCCTCCAAACCGGATCATTTGCTTCTGGACCAAATTGTACTCTTATGACAGTCATGACTAACGTCGTTATCATGGGCCTTACCTTATGGCCCATTAAAGAATCATTTGGTTAATTCTTTCCCAAATTCATGTACTTTCCTACTTTTAATACACCCCATTAATTAATTAAAAACCATACTATATTAACATTTTCTGATAAAAACAAAACACGCTGTAGTTATTATACGCAAACATTATATTCAAAAGATTTAGAGATGTTTAATGTGAAAATTTAATTATTACCAAAAACAAAATTGGACTTCAATTAGAGACACAATACTGTATTACAAAAACGACCCTAATTTCACTCAAAAATTTATTAAAAGGGATAGTAATTAAAATATACCCAATAGGAAAAAGACACGTGTACCACCTTGTCGCTTTCCCCTGGTTCCTTCGATGGCGTTGCATCGAAGCATCAGAGAGAAAGAGAGAGAGAGAGAGAGAGAGAGAGGGTATGGTGAGAGCAACAACAACAACAGCAAGAAGAGAAAGCGATCATCGAACTGATTCAAGTTCGTGAATTCAAAGTAACCCTCAGATCTTTTTGAGATAAAGAAGAAGAAGAAGAACCCATAAGCAAGAAAGAGAGGTCAACGAAGGAAGGAGAATGAAGCTCTCAGCTTTACATCAGAGCTACTTAAATCGCCGTAGCAACAGCTTCAGATCTCCGACATCGGTTGATTCTTCCGTTGATAGCTCCGGGAAGTCTCTAATCGCTCTGTTTTGGCTAATCCTGCACTGTCTCTGTTGCTTGATTAGTCTAGTCCTCGGGTTTCGTTTCTCCAGATTAGTCTTCTTCTTCCTCTTCTCCACTTCTTCCACCACAACCAATCTCTACTCTGCTCCGTTTCGTCCTGACTTACCCGTTAAGCACCTCGATGTTCACACTCTCGGCCGTCGTCTAGATCCCGGAGCAGCCACCAACAACTTCACGGTGGCCTCAACGAAGAGCTCGCGTGTTGTCGTTGGGAGACACGGGATCCGGATCCGACCTTGGCCACATCCAAACCCGGTTGAGGTGATGAAAGCTCATCGGATTATTGAGAGAGTTCAAAAGGAGCAAAAGAGCGTCTTTGGGGTTAAGAGGAGTAAGATGGTTATAGCTGTGACTCCGACTTATGTGAGGACGTTTCAGGCTTTGCATTTGAACGGTGTGATGCATTCTTTGATGCTTGTTCCTTATGATCTGGTTTGGGTCGTTGTTGAAGCTGGTGGTGCTACTAATGAGACGGCTTCCCTCATTGCTAAGTCTGGTCTTAGGACGATTCATGTTGGGATTGACCAGAGAATGCCTAATACTTGGGAGGATCGTAGTAAATTAGAAGTCTTTATGAGACTTCAAGCTTTGAGGTTAGTCTTTTTATCTGTTTTGTTAATAATGTGTGTGAATGTGTGAGCTGAAAGCTATGTTCTTTGTGTTTTTAGAGTTGTGAGGCAAGAGAAGCTTGATGGGATTGTCATGTTTGCGGATGATAGTAATATGCATAGTATGGAGTTCTTTGATGAGATTCAGAATGTGAAGTGGTTTGGCACTGTTTCTGTTGGGATATTAGCACATTCGGGAAATGCTGAAGAGATGGTTATGTCGATGGATAAGAGAAAAGAGATGGAGAAAGAGGCAGTAGAGGAGGAGAGCTCTTCGTTGCCGGTGCAAGGTCCTGCTTGTAACTCAACTGATCAGTTGATTGGTTGGCATATTTTTAATACATTGCCATATGCGGGGAAGAGTGCGGTTTATATAGATGATGTTGCTGCGGTTTTGCCTCAAAAGCTAGAGTGGTCTGGTTTTGTGTTGAACTCGAGATTGCTTTGGGAGGATGCTGAGAATAAGCCAGAGTGGGTTAAGGACTTTGGTTCGTTGAATGAGAATGAAGGTGTGGAGAGTCCTTTGTCTCTATTGAAGGATCCTTCTATGGTTGAGCCTCTTGGAAGCTGTGGAAGACAGGTTCTGCTTTGGTGGCTTCGTGTTGAAGCACGCGCTGATAGCAAATTCCCTCCAGGGTATGACATTTTTGCTCCTATATACATAGTCCCATTCATAATTGTTAATCATCTTGCAATCATATTGAAGAGCGGATAAAGCATTAAACAGTGGTTTTTAGTTGGCTCGTATCAATCGATTTAGGAAGCAGGTCTTTAGTCACAATGAATGTAACTAATTTGCTGGACTTCTGCTCAAATTTCAAATTAGGAAATTAGTTAGTACCATATAGTAGTTGATAAGTGTCTACATGACTTGACTTGCGTGATAGGTAGTTAGTACAAATGTGAAAACCTTATTTTACTAACCATTTGCGTGATAGGTCGGTCCAATTTCATCCTAGTTGATAAGTGTCTCATGACTTGACTTGTTCACTCCTCTTTTTTGAATCAAGAGGCTTAAACTTTGTTAGTTGATAAGTGTCTCATGATTTGATTTCTTCATACTGTCTAAATGTTTCTTGATGTTTGATTCTGTTTATATTTTTTCTTGTTCATTGACTACAGATGGATAATTGATCCTCCACTAGAGATCACAGTCGCGGCCAAACGCACTCCATGGCCAGATGTTCCTCCTGAGCCACCAACTAAAAAGAAAGATCAAATGCCATTATCCCAAGGTGACAACACAGTCGTGGTGATACCAAAGCAGCAACAACATTCCACCAAAATACGAAAACCGAAACGCAGAAGTAAGAGAAATAAACATGAACCTAAACTAATAACAGATACAACACAAGTTTCTTCATCTTCTTCGAAGCGTCAAGAAAGGAACTGAGAAAGAATACAGATCAAGAAAACCCTTTCTCCTATATTATTCATTTGTTGCTAAAAGTTTTAGAGAAACGTCAGAGATCATCTTCTCCTCCAGATACCGCATATATTACAGCTAACGAGAGGGGAAAAAAAAAATGCCGAGAAAATTAGATTATGATGATGGAGTTCCCAAAAAAGGTATACAGGTTTTTCGGGGAATGATGATCATTCGTTTTTTTCAATTACCGTTTTATTTTTTTGGTCTTTTGAAACTTATCTTTATTAGTAACAAAGATTGTTTTGTTTCATGTTCTTGAGGGTTACAAAAAAAAGTGTAGAAACAAAACTTTGTGTTGTATAGTTTCTAAGCATATTTTCTCTATTCATTTACTTTTTACTTCGGTTGATGATATTATATCATTGATATAAATCTTTTCACTCTTGCAAGATCATATACTTAACGTATACGTTATTTTACAACATTAAAAAAATATATGACTAAAATTGTTGAACTTAAATGAATTCTTTAATTTTTAAATACATGGGACTACTTGTGTGCATCCAAAATTTATATGAGCATGGACTATGTGACACATCCAAGTGGGTTTGTAATCTTTTACACACATATAAACGCGCTTCTAGTAAGTTCAGAAAGTTAAATCTTTTGAGATGAAGACATTGGAAAAGATACCTTCGTGAGAAAGAAATGGGGAAGAAAGTAAAAAAACAAAAAGAGAATCATAATTTCGTTGAAGTAAGAGAATAGAAGAAAACAGAAGAAAACAGAGAATTTTAAAAGCGAGACAAAGACTGCAAACAGATTCATAACTGAGATAATGGAGGATAAGGCGGTTTTGTCAGAACGATCACATGTCTTCTTTAACCACTCCCCCACTTCTTCTTTTCTTGGTTTTACTATAATATGGTCCTAGGCTAGCTCGTAGCAATGGGTGCGTGTCCTTTGACCATTTTACAATTCACAACGGTAGAAGTCAGTTTCTTCGGATTAGCTTTTTTACCTTTTTTTCGGATTAGGTTTACTCTTGACGTTTTTGCTTTATTTTTATATTAAAAAACTTCTTAACTACTGTATTTTTGAATTTAGATGAATCCCAAAATGACGTTACGCACGAAGGAACACCGCTGATCCCGGAATGCTTTTGATTACACAATTCTCAAGCGAAAAATCAAACATGCCATAAATGTCCCCATGCTTCGTGCGTAGCGTGTAGGGTTCCCATACAAAATGATATCCAAACAAATTGAACAGAATTGTAAAACAGAAACGGTCACCCCTTTTTCTTTAAATGAAACGGTCACCTTTAGTTGTCACATGTCAGAAACACGAGCGAGACACTTTTGTTTCTTAAACCTTATCAAAAGCCACTTCGGTTTGAAACTTGGTTTTAAGATACCTCTTCGCCTCCCATTTCCTCCAATCCCAATTTTTCTCCTTTTTCTGTTTTTTAAAACTATAGATTACCTTATATTATTACATATGAAAACTCCAACGGTCAGGATGGGGCGCCGCCTCATGACCATAGACGCTGCCGTGAAATGGGAACATCTCATCCACCCATCATTCAAGATTCCCTTCTCTTTCTTCTTTTTGTTCTGTGATGAATCTTCATAGAGCTCTACGTATATCAACTAGTATTAAATACGAGACCACCACGTTTGGACGGCCAAAATGAATTTAAAGTATTTCAGACGTGAAAATTGTTATAAACCAAACCACGTTCAGTTTCTTGGGAACTGATGTTTAACGTTGATTCAGAAATTCACAGACATCTATACCTAATTAAAATGTTCACAACCCAATGTCAATATATGCTTTGCATGTCTGTGGATTAAAGTTTACAACTTACTAATTTAAGTCCACACTAACTAATTCCTCAGTCTAAATATAGCTAGTAATATGCACACATATACATGTATATTACTGTATATACTACTCTCTCTGTCTCACAAAGATTGAAGTTTAGTATTTTACACACATATTAAAACAGAGGGAATATATGATTAATTTATAATTTATAATTTTCACTTTCCCACTTTCCCACTTTTACACTCCATACACTCTACAACATCAGTAATCATTGAAACAAAAATTAATTAAAAATATTCAAAACATCAATGTTTGTGAGACAAAGAAAATTATCTAAAACTTCAATCTTAGAGAGACAGAGGAAATATCTTTTATTTAACTTAAATGAACTCGATCACGAAGCTATTTCGTAAATATTGATCTCGAATTATAAGATTATCCTGTTTCGAATTTCCCAATTTTTATGATATTAATTTCTCTATTAATGTTCCCATGTGTCCGGAACTGAAAATCTCTCTACTTGCGGGCCAATGGCTGGTTGGGTGAGACGCGAAAAGACTGTTTGGCTGATTGACTGGAATCGAACATACTAGAGGGAAATAATAAGTACATAAGACGTAAGCCATGTGACAACTTTAAAAGAAAAAATATTCGTATGTGAAAACTGATCGGGTTAAAAGATCAAATAAAATTGCTTGACCATGAAAAGTAAACCATTTAAAAATAATAATCGCACATAGGTGTTTTGACTGGAAGACGGAAAAAGAGAATTTGGTTAAAATAGAAATAAAAATTACACTACATAATGAATTAATATTGCTGTGCTAAATCAAGATTTAGTGCATTTCACATATCTACGAAATCAGTAATACTGTTATTTCACAGAAATGTGTGTTTATAGTTAAGGAAATTGACCGCCGTATTTTTTTTTACGGCCGGGTCCGCCACTGAAAACTCATACTATTATACATTAGATAAGAATAAATATATGTGTTCAATAAATACGCAAGTCTCTCGTGGTAGATAAAGAATTGGTGATGTAAACAACAAACTACGGAAAAGTAAAAAAGAACGAACGAACTGTCTTATAATTTGCATGTAATAGTAATATATTACTGATACTGATCAAACCAATTCTAAAAGAATTATACAGTCTACAAGAGAATTCCGTCACAAACTTAGAAGAGAATAGTAAACCATTTGAATTACAGGCGAATATTTTGACCCCACAGGTCTTCGAAGTTTTGAATTCTCTCGGTGAAATACAATTAAACATGTCGCAAGGGAAAAGGAATTGTGTTCCCTAGTTCTTTGCTTTTCTTGGTCGGCCTGCTATCTCACAGTTATCTTTAGCTACTTCGAAATATGTTTCATTCTCTAATACAATAATCGATACTATTTTTTTTTGTTTGTATGAAAGATACTATTTTTTAATCCAATTGTTTTGCGTAAAATTCTTTTTCACCCTAAAAAAAGTACTACCTTTAAAAGTTAGTCCAGACATTACCTATAAAACTCAATAATTCAACTTTAATTAGGACATAACTTTGTGTCTGGAGACTCCTAATAAAACTGAAGCGAAACTAAATTTCTTCTAGCATATAGCTTTGATGTGAGGACGAAATGCGAAAGTAAAAATTAGCAAAACAAGGTTATTTCATACTACTATATCTTAGATCGTAGATATGTGAAATTCATTAAATCTTGAAATAAATTATTTAGTTTTAAAATAGTATATCTAGGCCTTTTGTAATTTTCAAAAAATATATTCTTTAATGGAAAACTAGAAGCTAGATATTTATTAATAAAATAAAATTTCTTTCAAATATTGGATTTAAAAATTCATTCGCACCGTCCACCATCTTGCATGCCCATTACTCTCATTCATTATATTAGAAAAGGATTACGTAACACCAACTTGAATACCAAAAATTTTGGTTATAAATAGTCCCACAGTTTTCTCATCCCTCCACAAAAACAAACCATCTCAAGTATTCATTCATTCATTCATTCCCAACTACATCCAAAACAATATGGCTCCCTCGACAAAAATCCTCTCTTTACTTCTCTTATACGTCATCGTTTCATTAGCCTCCGGTGATGAATCCATCATCAATGACCATCTCCAACTTCCATCAGACAACTGGTGGAGAACCGATGAAGAAGTGAGGTCCATCTACTTACAATGGTCCGCAGAACACGGGAAAATTAACAACAACAACAACAACAACAACAACGGTATCATCAACGACCAAGACAAACGATTCAATATTTTCAAAGACAACCTAAGATTCATCGATCTTCACAACGAGAACAACAAGAACGCTACTTACAAGCTTGGTCTTACCAAATTTACCGATCTCACTAACGATGAGTACCGGATTTTATACCTTGGGGCTAGAACTGAGCCCGCCCGCCGCATTGCTAAGGCCAAGAATGTTAACCTGAAATACTCAGCCGCCGTAAACGCCGAGGAGGTTCCAGAGACTGTTGATTGGAGACAGAAAGGAGCCGTTAATCCCATCAAAGACCAAGGCACTTGCGGTAAATATATACATAAGTAACTTAACAACATATAATAGATGGAGCTGTGTATCATTGTGTATTGATCTTATATATGTGTGTTAATCTACGTAGGAAGCTGTTGGGCGTTCTCGACAACTGCAGCTGTAGAAGGTATAAACAAGATTGTAACAGGAGAACTCATATCTTTGTCAGAACAAGAACTAGTCGACTGCGACAAAGCCCACAACCAAGGTTGCAACGGAGGTTTAATGGACTACGCTTTTCAATTCATTATGAAGAACGGTGGCTTAAACACCGAACAAGATTACCCTTACCATGGATCCAGCGGGAAATGCAACTCTTTCTTGGTAAACACACAAAAACAGAGCAACTCTGTTTTTTTTCTTTTCTGAATGAATTACAAAATTTTGAAGTATTTTTCTTTGTGTGTTTTTGCAGAAGAATTCAAGAGTTGTGAGTATTGATGGGTACGAAGATGTTCCTACAAAAGACGAGACAGCCTTGAAAAAAGCAATCTCACACCAGCCTGTGAGTGTAGCTATTGAAGCCGGTGGAAGAATTTTCCAACATTACCAATCGGTAAGCAAAACCAATCTTGATTTTGTGTGTTTAAGTAACAAAACCGGGTTTTGGATTTTAAAATAACCGGTTTGGTTTTGGTTGGCAGGGGATATTCACCGGGAAGTGTGGTGAGAATCTTGATCACGCAGTGGTGGCGGTAGGGTACGGGTCAGAGAACGGCGTTGACTATTGGATTGTGAGGAACTCTTGGGGTCCTAGTTGGGGTGAGGAAGGTTACGTTAGGATGGAGAGAAACTTGGCGGCTTCTAAATCCGGTAAGTGTGGGATCGCGGTTGAAGCATCGTACCCGGTTAAGTACAGTCCAAATCCGGTTCGTGGAAGTATCATCAGCAGTGTTTAGAATCAAAGACGCTCGATAAAAAACATTTCACATTTGGGATTCTTATAATTGAATTTAATCTCATATTATTATTGTTTGTATGTATAGTATTTCAACAAAACATAAAGTAGTTGATTTATCATAAGGATATAAAAACTTTATAAATCCTTATGTCGATCAATTTCTTTATAATCAAAGAAAGATTGCTTGTTTATTTATGTATTAAGAGAAATATATAATAAAATAATATATTTCTTAAGAGCATTGGTTTCACTCTTTTATCCAAGTAAGAAACATAACAAAATAGTTAGAAGTTTTCATATTGTTCATTCATAAACTGTATATTGTTCTTCTTCTTCTTTCGTTTACAAAGAATTAAGCTAGTGCTTCGGCTTCGGATCTGGCTCTGTCTGTAGCACGAAGTATAAGCGAGAGAGCTCACAGCCTCACACACGCAAGCATAGCTTTTGGACTGGACTCTCATCTTCAAGCCCATTAAGCAAAAAGTTTTTTCAGCCCAAAATAAGGTCTTTTCTCTATCTCATCTTATTCTGTTTTTTTTTTAAACT
Source organism: Camelina hispida (assembly GCA_023657505.1). Classification (NCBI taxonomy): domain Eukaryota; kingdom Viridiplantae; phylum Streptophyta; class Magnoliopsida; order Brassicales; family Brassicaceae; genus Camelina; species Camelina hispida. The sequence continues at coordinate 1,596,028 of CP094635.1, read as the reverse complement.
TCTTTTTACTGCAAGGCTTTTTTTTTTTTTTTTTTTTTCTGTTTTTTATGCTAAATTTACAAAATGGTATGATTACTAACTGGATTTTGGATCCGGTCTATTAATCTTAAAGATTCCATAAATCCACTTGTTTTCGCATCATTTTGTAGATTTTGGCATTCAAAGTTTAAATATAATTTTTAAGATAGTTTTCTTAAATTTGATATTTTTTTCCTTTTTTTTTTTGGATTTGTAAAAACTTTTGCTGTTTGTATTTTGTTTTTGTTTTTGGTTTTGCTAAATTTACAAAATGGTATGATTACTTACTCAATTTTGAATCCAGTCTTTTGATCGTTAGAGATTCTATAAGTCTAATTTGTTTTCGCATCGTTTTGTAGATTTAGCATTCAATTTTGATTCACTTTTAAAAATAGTTTTTAAATTTTTTGATTATTTTATTCCTTTTTAGAATTCTCCAAAGCTTTTGTTTTTTTTTTTCTTTTTAATTTGGATGTTGAAGTTACAAAATGGTGTGATACTGTGATTACTAAGCGGATTTTGGATCTGGTTTTGATCTTAGAGATTCAATCAATCCAATTTGTTTTTGTACCATTTTATAGATTTAGCATTCAAGGTTTTACCAATTTTCTTCTGTTAATTATCTTTATCATTATATATCTCCATCGTTAATTAGTGAGAGATATTATATACTTTTTTGGTAAGAAGATTATTAATGCTGGGAGTGGGAAATCGAATTTGTAAAAAAAAAAAAAAAAAAAAAAAAAACAAACAGGAAATACAAGTTTTTTTATACACAGAAACAAGTTAGCAATAAAATTAAATTGACTACACTAGTTGTATCAAACTGACATTAATGTCCGTAGTGGAACGATGTAGACTTAGCAACAGAGGAGTTTGGAGCCAATTTTTCAAGAACGGCCAAAGATTCTTTCATCGTTGGCCTTTTTGAAGGAACAGGAGATGCGCAGCTGTAGCCTAACTTGAAACAATCCAGTAGAAAGTCTTGTTTGCCATCTAACTCGCCGCGCATCGCCACATCAGCCATTCTCAATGCACGATGTCCGTCCGCAACCGTCAGCCCGTTTCCTAGCACAATCTCTTCGACGGACACGATCTTTCCCGTGAGAAGCTCGAGAAGGATGACTCCAAAGCCGTAAACGTCCCATTTCGGACTCGGTTTTAGGCTTCGGAGAGACTCTGGTGCGCAGTAAGGCGACATCGGCCCCCGAGCTTGGACTGGGGCTTGGCGTAGGTCCTATAGATGAGAAGTCTCGCGATGATGTTGTGTAACGCTTGCTACTAAAAATCCTAGAAGACCCACCAGCTCGGATGTAGCTCGTTTCGCCTGTGAGGAGGAGCCTTTCAAGTCCCAAATCGCCTATTTTGGGTTCCATGTCGTGGCCTAAAAGTATGTTACTAGGCTTCAAGTTTCCATGCACATGCTTCTTCTCGTGGAGGTAAGCCAGCCCACGTGCAATGCCCTTTGCTATCTTGAGTCGAGTCTCCCACGGTAAATGATAAGGCGAAGAAGACCCTCCTCCTTTTCCTACCAAAACACTCATACCTCTCAGCAAACTCAATACACACACATGTGCAAGAAGCAATGTCATCCTACTTTAGCATACTTAACGGTTAAAGAGACAAACGTTAAATTAAAACTCACGGTAATATTGGGATAAGCTCTACATAGATTAGGATAATCTCATGTATTCTACTACTTATCTCTTTGGGTTCTCTAGTCCTTATCTCCCTAGGATCCTTATCTCTATTGCTATGCTACTTGTATAAATACTATTCAACATCTACATAAATACACAAGCTTTACAATCTATTTCATGGTATCAGAGCCAACTAAATACTAAAAGATCCAATTTTTTTTCTTCTTCCACAAGCTTCTTCTACATCTACAACTATGTCCATCGAACAAAAAGATGATCAAAGTCCTCCCAGTGACGTTTCTACCTCTACTTCTGTTTCATCGACCACATCTCCTTACTCTCTTCATCCCTCTGACAATCCCGGCGCGTTAATCACCTCTGTTCTCCTTCACGGAGATAACTACTCTGAATGGGCAACAGAACTTTCCAATTCACTGCAGGCCAAACAAAAGCTTGGATTCATCAATGGATCTTTTGTGAAACCTGCAGCGGATCCCGATCTCTCTCGTTGGTTAGCAACCAACTCCATGATTGTTGGATGGATACGAACGTCGATCGATCCCAAGATACGTTCTACTGTCACCTTTGTTCCTGAAGCACACAAACTTTGGCATAACCTACAACGTCGTTTTTCTGTCAAAAGTGGTGTTCGCATACATCAACTACGTGATGAAATCAGCAACTGTCGTCAGACTGGACAAACCGTTCAAGATTACTTTGGACGTCTCTCAAAACTCTGGGAAGATCTTGACACATTGACCGTCTCTCGCTCATGCTCCTGTGACGCCTCTCCACATATTGAAAAAGAACGTGAAGACATCCGGGTTCATAAATTCCTGTTTGGACTTGATGAATCCCGCTTCCGCAACGTTCGCTCCAAAATCATTGATGAAGATCCTCTACCAGACTTGAATATTGTCTACTCTCGAGTCATTCGTGAAGAACAACACCTTAACTCTGCCCGCATCACCGAAGCTAAAACAGAGGCAGTTGGATTCTCTGTTAAAAGTGATGGCTTCAAACTTGAGGATACCAATGGTGCGATTGTTGCTGCTGTTAGATCACGTGACCCGAATCGTTTTTGTTCTCACTGCTCTCGCAAAGGACATGACAATACTGAATGCTTCCTTCTTCATGGCTACCCCGAATGGTGGCAGGAACAGCAGCGGACTAATGCTTCTGGTCAACGAGGTCGTGGTTCTGGACGCTTCTCTACCTCTGGCAGTCGTGGTCGAGGTCGCTCTACTCCTTCTCGCGTCGTCTCCAACAACACAACTGCTTCCTCCGTTGGGTGGAACAATGATCAGATGGCTCAACTAATTCAACTTCTACAAACTCCTCGTACTACTATCTCCTCCGAAAAACTGTCTGGTAAAGCACAATTTGCTGATATAATTATTGACACAGGTGCCTCTCATCATATGACCGGCAACCTTACTCTGCTAACCGATGTCATTGACATCCTTCCCTCTGCTGTCGTCTTCCCCGATGGGAAACTATCTCGTGCTATGAAACGGGGAAAATTGATCTTGAGCCGTGACTACTACTTACTTGATGTGTTATATGTTCCCGGATTCAACTGCACATTGATCTCAGTCTCTCGTCTTTTGAAACAAACGGGTTGCATTGCCATATTTACTGATACTCTGTGTGTCTTGCAGGACCGTTTTTCGAGAACCCTGATTGGAACGGGGGAGGAGCGTGACGGGGTTTATTATTTCACGGGTGTAACAGCGGCAAAGGTACATCGGACTGACGCAAGACAGGCTTCTCAATCAGAACTTTGGCATCGTCGACTTGGACACCCATCTTTTAGGATCTTATCTACTTTACCGGTTTTAGAGAATGTGACATTTGATTCTTCTCAATCTACTTCTTGTGAGATTTGTTTTCGGGCTAAACAAACCCGCGGTGTTTTTCCAGAGAGTTCTAATAAAGTTTTTGAATCTTTCTCTTTAATTCACTGTGATGTTTGGGGGCCTTATCGAACTCCTTCTTCTTGTGGTGCACGTTATTTTCTGACTGTTGTTGACGACTACTCTCGTGCGGTATGGATATATCTCATGCTTGAGAAATCTGAAGTTGCAAATCTCCTTAAACAATTTTTTGCTCTATGTGAACGCCAGTTTGGCAAATCGGTGAAGCAAATACGGACTGATAATGGCAGCGAGTTCATGGTTCTGTCATCTTATTTCAAATCACTGGGTGTTCTACATCAAACGTCTTGTGTCGACACTCCCCAACAAAACGGCCGCGTCGAAAGAAAACATCGCCATCTTCTCAATGTTGCACGAGCATGTCTGTTTCAGGCTCGTCTACCAGTTTTTTTTTGGGGAGAAAGTGTGCTAACTGCTGCTCATTTGATCAACTACACACCTACCACTGTATTGAACGGACTCTCGCCATATGAAGTTCTTTTCAAGAAGAAACCAGCTTATGATCAGTTACGGGTTTTTGGATGTCTCTGTTTTGCACACCATCGATCTCGTGACAAGGACAAATTCTCCCACCGCAGTCGACGTTGCATCTTTGTTGGTTATCCATATGGAAAGAAAGCTTGGTTACTTTATGATCTGGAACGCAATGAATTCTTCTCTAGCAGGGATGTCGTATTTTCTGAAGATGTGTTCCCTGGTGTTGGTAAAGATGACTATGTCACACCCCCTATGAATCACTATGCTGATGCGGCAGATGACTGGCTTGTTCCTGATCCGATTCCTTCACCTCCGCTTATGCCTACACCATCTCTTTCACAACCTCTTGCTTCATTGCCTCCTGCCTTACCCGATGTTTCTACTTCTACTACTACTTCTCCGGTTTCTACTTCTTCTGATGACATTACGTCTCCTACTCAACCGTTGTCACCTTCAGCCTCTGAACATCTCGACCTGCAACCTTCTGATGAAACTGCTGTTACATCTCCGGGACTTCCTGAGCTTCTAGGCAAAGGTCATCGTCTTAAGACTCCATCTGTTTTGCTAAAAGACTATGTTATACACTCTGCTCAACTCGATAATAAACCCCTAAGCACTCTATCCTCGTCCGATCAGGGCTCTACGACTACGTCCTCAGGTACTACACCGTATCCTATTTCTCTTTATGATACTGACACTGCTTTCTCAGTTTCACACCGAGCGTTCATGGCTGCAATTCTCACATCTGATGAACCGAAAAGTTACAAGGATGCTGTACAATACAAAGTGTGGCGTGAGGCTATGTCTAAAGAGGTTACAGCTCTTGATCTTCAGAAAACTTGGGATGTTACCTCCCTACCACCGGGTAAGAAAGCTATTGGCAACAAATGGATATTCAAGAACAAGTATCATTCTGATGGCACTCTCGAACGCCATAAGGCTCGCCTGGTGGTTCTTGGCAATCACCAACGCGAGGGTGAAGATTTTAAAGAGACATTCGCCCCCGTCGTCATGCTCAAGACAGTTCGGTTCCTTCTTCGTCTTGCCGCAGCTTATAATTGGGAGGTTCACCAGATGGACGTTCATAACGCCTTTCTCCACGGTGATCTAACCGAAGAAGTGTATATGAAGCTTCCGCAAGGTTTTGAGTGCTCCGACCCTACCAAAGTCTGTCGTCTTCGCAAATCCCTCTATGGTCTGAAGCAAGCTCCCAGGTGTTGGTTTGCAAAGCTTACCACTGCTCTTCGAGAGTTTGGTTTCTCTCAAAAATATGCTGATTACTCACTGTTTTCTAAGATTCGTGGTCGCATTCATCTTCACATCTTGGTTTACGTTGATGATTTTGTTATTGCCTGCAATGATAAGCCAACGTTACAACAATTCAAGGATTATCTTCACCGCTGTTTCCACATGAAAGATCTCGGACGGCTGAAATATTTCCTTGGTATCGAAGTTGCTCGAAGTGCTTCTGGATTTTTCTTATCACAACGCAAGTATGCACTTGACATCATTGCAGAGACTGGACTACTTGGAGCACAACCGGTCACTACTCCTATTGAGTTGAATCATAAGCTTACTTCTGTGAAAGGTCCACTTGCTAATGCACAGCAATACCGTCGACTGGTCGGTCGTCTCATCTATCTCACCAACACCCGTCCAGATATCGCTTACACTATTCATATCTTGTCTCAGTTCATGAAAACACCACTTCAGCCTCATTGGGAAGCCGCTATGCGTGTTGTTCACTATCTCAAGGGTTGTCCGGGTCAAGGGATTTTACTCAGCTCCGACGCTGATCTTCGCATCTCGGTTTATTGTGATTCTGATTGGAATGGTTGTACTACATCTCGTCGCTCTCTGAGTGCTTATATTGTTTTTGTTGGTGACTCTCCAATCTCCTGGAAGGCTAAGAAGCAGGATACTTCATCTCGTTCCTCTGCTGAAGCAGAGTATAGGGCTATGGCCTATGCACTTTGTGAACTCAAGTGGATCAATGAGCTTGCGCTGTCACTTGGTCTTCCGCGTTCTGCACCTATGCGTATGTTTTGTGACAGTAAATCCGCCATTTATATTGCTACTAGTCCCGTTTTTCATGAACGAACTAAGCATATCGAGTCTGACTGTCATCAAGTTCGTGATGCTGTTGATGACAAGCTCATTCAACTGGAACATGTTACTACACATAATCAGTTAGCCGACATTCTCACTAAAGCTTTGCCGGGACCGAAATTTGAAGGATTGCTCTCCAAGTTGGGTATTCGACATCTCACACTTCCAACTTGAGGGGGTATTGGGATAAGCTCTACATAGATTAGGATAATCTCATGTATTCTACTACTTATCTCTTTGGGTTCTCTAGTCCTTATCTCCCTAGGATCCTTATCTCTATTGCTATGCTACTTGTATAAATACTATTCAACATCTACATAAATACACAAGCTTTACAATCTATTTCAGGTAACGAGGATTGACGAGGCTGCCGTTAGGGACAAAATCGTAAATGACCAATTTCTCGTCGGTACTCCAGTAGAAACCACAAAGTCTGACCAAATTTGGGTGAACCAATTTCCCAATGGCTCGAATATGCGACTCGAAATCCTTAAACCGGCGCTGATTCAAACCGTTCTCACTGAGCCGACGAACCGCGAAAACCCTTCCGTCCTCTAGTACGGCTTTATACGTTATACTCGAACCGCTGGCTCCTAGAATATAAGCTGAAGCCTTAAGCAGAGTCTCAATCTCAATCTCTTTCTCACCATCAACCGTCACTAACGTCCCTTTCTTGTTATCCCCTGGCCGTTGATTTGCATTGTAGCAGCTCTCTTCGTCGTCCTCCTCTTCTTCTTCGTCTTCAGACGGTGTCGTTTCAGGATCTTTCCGTAGACATGACCATTTCTTGAATCTTCTTGATTCCTCTGGTGAGGAAGACGAAGAAGAAGAAGATGAAAATGTTGAGAGCGTGATTGTTGTGTCTGTCTCTTGTCTCTGTTTGTTGCTGTTGTAATCAACGGTCTTGTTCTTCTTGCATCTGTAGATGTAGAGGAAGATCACGGCGAGGATTCCGATTCCGGCTATGTCTCCGATTACAATCCCAATTATAACTCCTGGTCGTAACCCGGTTCGGGGATTTGAGTCGGTTTGTTGTGATTTTGGATCGTTAACCGGGTTTGAACCGATTGTGTTCGGTATGGCGGCGATTGCTGGTGTAGATGTTGTTGGAGCGTCGGCCTCGGAGACAATCGACGGCGAGGAAGGGATGGGACACGGGTTTCGGGTCGGGTCACCGCATAGACCCGGGTTTCCTGATAATAAAATTGATTTCTGGTTAAAGAAAACCGGAGAATCCGGGATTGGACCGGTTAGATTGTTGTAGGAGAAATCGATGGTGACGTTTCCGGGGAAATCGGCTCCGATCTCCGGTGGGATTTCACCGGAGATTTGGTTAAACGAGACGTTCAAGAACCGGAGACAATCTCCGCCAAAATCCGGTGGAAGCGAGCCATTGATAAGATTCGACGACAGGTCCAAGAACTCAACGACTCTCCAACCGCCGGGAATCTCGCCGGAGAAGTAATTGTTTTCCAAAGAAACCACCGTTAAGTTTCTCAACGACGCCAAGTTAGCAGGTAACTTTCCCGCCAAGGCATTATCAGAGAGATTTAGGGTTAGAAGGTTGTGAAGATCGCCGACTGCAGAAGGGATTTCGCCGGAGATCATGTTACTAGAGAGATCGAGAAAACGAAGCTCTCTAGCGTCAAAGAAAGAAACAGGTAACGGCCCATTGAAGGAGTTGTTGGAAAGATCGAGACTTTGAAGTGTTAAGAGAGAACCCAAATCAGAAGGAATCGAACCAAGAAGCTGAGAATTGGGTAGAGACAAAGTTGAGACTCTAGAGTCGTTATTACAAGAGACACCTCTCCAAGAACATGGAGTTTCGTGTTTGTGATTCCATGTTTGTAATGAAGACAGAGGATCAACGAGAACAGAGGACTTAAGTTTCAACAAAACCAACCCATCAGAGTTTAAAGCAGAGGAAGTCAAAACAGAGCAAAAGAAGAAGAAGTAAACAACTGTAATCAACTCCATTGTCATAGCTTCATCACACTATTGTGAAAGAGAGAGATGTGAAGAAGAGAGAGAGAGAGAGGTGTGAAGAGAGTTAAAGATAGAGAGAAAAAAGAGAGAAACAGCTCACGTAACCAAACACTCCACTTCCTGCTCCCTAAATGCTCTCTCTCTCTCTCTCTCTTTGTGTCTCTGTCTCTCTGAGAAAATATTGCAGAGTTCTTAAATTCTATAATCAATACGAATACACACTTCTTGTTACAGTCTTCCTTCATTTATTATTACTTTGTACAACTAATATTTGTACTTTTCTCTCTCTCTCTTTCTTTACTGAACCGAAGAAACTAGTAGTGAAGATTCTTTATAAATTACTGAGAGCTGCAGTTAACTAATGTTGTAAATTTTTTTCATTGAGTTATTGACTTTTTTTTACACAGATTATTGTGTTTTTGGTTCACATAAGCCAATATAGCTCGAAGGAATCTAGAATCGAATGTAATGGAACTTTGTGAATTCTTAGAAATATAAGGCATGTTCTATAGTTTTTGTCTTTCGAATATGGTTCTTAATGTCTTTGCTGTGATCCATATTTTTTTTTTTTTTTTTTTTTTTTGAGATGCTTTACAACTTACATAAATGGCTTTCATGTGCTTTGCTTATTGCTATTATTTTGTTTTTATTCATTTCATTACGGTTTCTGCAAATAAAGTTGGTTTCAATCGTCCGGAAGATTCTGCATTCAATTTCTTGTACGAAGTAATGATTTGTCTTCAAGCTATATGATTAAATGGAGGAAAAAAAATAGAATAATAATCCATAAAAAAAAAATTAAAGACACATATATATATATATATATATATATCACGTTTTCTATATCAAAATTACATGTCTTGAGTTTGGATAAACCACCAAGTGGGTAAAAAAATTGTATAGCTTGAAAGAAAAAGTGTATATGTTAATCAATAATTGGATTTACGAGTGCGCAGCGTACACACATGGTCCATAACTCATCATTTTAGTCTCTTGTTATTTCCCTTTTTCCATACTTTCTAAACTGTTTTAATAGATATATAAAACAGTTTCTTTTTGTAAAAGTTTGAGGTGATCTTCACCCACTCCCTTTATAAAAATACAAAATTTCAAGCTGAAAAAGATTCAATAAAGTTTGATAAAAATACACTTTAATTATAATAAGTCCAACAGTAAAAGCCCCAAACCCAGCCTTGTTAGTTTTTTGTGGTGGACCATTAATTTACAATGGGATCCCAATTTATAATTAGATATATCTTTTCCGGAATTGTAAAACTACATGCAAATCTATACAAATCATAAACTTAACGATATATTGAAGAAAAAAAATCGTAATTAATTCAATAATTTAAAGTTACTTAACAACCCATTTTCCACCTTCCAATCAAAGGTATCAGTGCAGTGCAGCTCCCCTGCCAGAGTTCACTAATGCTTCTAATTCAATTTGGTCACTCTAAAAGTATATTTTTAGCATTTTTGTAACAAACGCTGCCACTCCTCATTTTCTTCTGTTAGCTTAGATAAAGATGACCTTGTTTTTGAGTATATTTTGTGTTTTTTTTTAAAAAAATTGTGGTACTAATAATTAAGTTGATGTTGTTGTGTGAACTTATATGTTTTGTGGATATTGGGCTCTCGATTCTGCTTTTATTAGGTTAAATGGAACTGGAAAAAAAAGAAGGCACAAATGGGGTCAAATCATATGATTTATAATTTAAAGGGTAAGGTATCGCTTTAGAAAAATTCAATCAATGCTAGTCAGCCATTTGATACTTCACAATCTGGCTTTTTTATTTCGTTCTCAACCATTCAGATTTTTTTCTTAAAGCATACTGAAAACTCTTATATGTCATCATCATTTGTATATCTATCCTTTCACGACTATAAAAATCTTAGGGGAAAAAAGAAGATTTTGATGATAACACAAAATATCTATCTATTTTGGAAGTAGAAACAAGTATGGAGTTACAAACATCAATTAAACAAAAAGAAAATGACTCTTGAGGTCTTGACCTTGGAACTAGGATTTCTATTGCTCCTTTTAAGTAAGATGCGCAAAATGTATGAATTCCAACCATAGCTTTTTGCCTAATACATGGATCATGTTCCTCCTCACATATTTGTTTATGCGTAATCATCAAAAATACAATTGAGTCAATGAATACAAAATATACATCTCGAGTGGGAACGGTACCGTGATAAAAGTAGGTACTTCAAAATCGATCAGTCATTCTAATGTATGGAGTATACGTAATCCCGGAAACTCCGAAACTCGTATCATTAATATTAAGCTTCAAAACTTGTCTATATATATGCAAAGAAGTAAGTAGCTGTTGACTCCTCAAGTTGACTTGAAAATTGAGGTCTATATGTATTGTATTTCCGCGTTTTCAGTAAACAAATTAAATTCATATCATATTTTTTTGCCAATGCTATGTATTATTAGTCCACGCATGGTTATATAGATAATAATTTTTATTATATTTTTAAAACTTTATTAAAAATAATATTTTATTCTTGAAATTTTTTTAACGATAATATAAAATAAAATTATAGATCCACCAACACACTCATTTTTAAATTAAATGAATTTTAATTTTATGATTTGGAAAAATAGGAAAAAATACGTTACACATTGATATAATACATTCTTACTCTTTAGATTTCTCTAGAAACTATATTGTATTACACATTTAAAGCCTACTACTTAAAATTTTTAGTTTATAACTCTCATAATAAAATTAGAATACTGCTCTCAATGAAATATGAATTTGCACATTTTTCTAATATGAGTGAATCTATGTTTATTATATTTTATATAGGTTAATAATTGATTTAAAGAGTTTTTTTAATGTCATTGTTAAATTTAGTAACTATGTATAAAATTATTATGTATAAATTATTAAAAATGATGCATGAATATGTGAGAATTGATCTTTAAATATTATATTAATTTTTATAAATTAATGATACATGAATATATGGGATAACCAGAGTATAATAGAGAATTAGATATTAGTCATTTCAACTTTATATGGAAGAGAAGTGATGAAAATTTATATTTATAATGCAAATGGAATTTGAGCATATGGAGTGCATTGTGGGATATCCAACAAACCACACAAACATCGGCGGTGGAAGATTGGCGGAAATAATAAAGTTGTTTGATTACTGCTTCCAAAAAAATATTAGAAGAACTAAGAGTTATAATTCTAATTTATTGTTTTGTTTTAATACAATTTGAGCATATTTAAAAATAAAATTAATTTGTATAATATTTTTATATTTTGTTAAAGTTGCATTGCCAAATGAACAATGGACAAACAAAGAGAGACTAAACCTTACTTTACAATTTGTCCACAAAAATAAATATTTTGTCAATATACTATTATCATTATGGAACTAATATAATCATAATCCTAGTGTATGGTATGGGCCTTAACGGCCTATTCTCTCATTGTTGTTAAGAGCATGTGGTCGAACTTGCCAAATCGAACTAAAGCATCAAATCTAGAAGAGAAAATGTTATAAAATGTACGAACGGTGGTGACAAGTAAAGTAACCAAACAAAACTGCCCAAAATATTGGGCTTTTTAAGGCTTACAAATCTTATATACGGCCTTTCCTTTGTGACAATTAAATTTACTTTTAATTTCGAGCGGCGAGAACTACTACAAAGACTTGCTATCGTTTCCGGTGGAATTTTTTGGGGTCTAAATAGAATCTTAATTTATTATTACCAAAATATACTATTATTCGTTCATATGAATGTTAGCTTCTGCGAATGACGACACCCGACACAGTGTCATTGTCAGCTTTATTCCCAAATTATCTATAAACTATTTTTTTAAGTGGACAATTAATTTGTTTAGCAGAGTGGTTGTAAAATTTCATAGCTACATCAGATGCTTTTTTTTTATGTTGATAGCTACATTCCATGTATTTATTTTTGTCCAATTCCCATGCGATGTATATATATTACCTGCAAATTTTTCTTTTCTTTTTTGGTTTAATGTTAAACTTGCAAAATTTATTTATGTTTTACATTACATAATTTATATGTATTAGGTAATTTGTTTAATACATCAAAATATATTTACGTTACAACATATTATGTTTTAGCTGATACATTTGGAAAATAAAAGAATCGGTAAACGCGATTTGGAGTCAGCAAAACGCGATTTGTTTATATTTTGGTGACATACTTATAAATAACGCAACTATATATATATTACTATATTTATAAACTGACGTTTTGTGAACCCTGAATGATGTGGTTAATATAATAACGAGAAACTCCACTATCTCTGTATCACAAAGCAATGGATCACTAACCTTGTTTTGTCGAATAAAAATATAAAGGATTCTTTATAAACTACTTCGGCCCGAAGCATTCTTTCGTTTTTTTTTTTAAGTAAAAAAAGAGCTGAAAAGGGCAAACCAAACTAGCTAACATATAAACTATCGGTTCATGCTGGGTACGATTACTAGTTATATTATCACCACTCTCATTCACATTTTTTCTTTTTGGTTTCTGTTACAGTTGTAAAAAGAGAAAAAAAATAAAAGGAAAAAAAAAGTGACTGTTACTAATAATTTCAAAAGGTTATTTTAATACATCTCGAAAGTAAAAAACCAGTGAAAAACTAGATCACACCACACTGTTTAATTTCGTGAGCGAATCTTCCTTGTTGCCATGAAACTAATCATGATGGATCGTGAACGGTCTAATATCTAAAACCACATAATCGACACGCGTCTAAGAATGTGGGCATGTATTCCACGTGCCCTTTTTGCCTTACTGACCAAATAATTCAAACCATTTAGTGGCCGGTGTGGGTTAATTTCTTTCAGTTGTCTTTGACTAAAACGTTTTTAACTTGTAGTATAAAAACTTATAATGCAGCATATTGTTGGATTACTACTAGTAATAATAGTATTCCCCCCTTGCGCATTATATAAACAGATCTGTATAGGTAAAAAAGGTAAGATAACCAATATGACATGCGAAGAATTAACTCAAAAAACACTGACTTTATTGGAGCTATGATCAGAATAATTTGGTTATAGTCGTTAAAATGTTTCATCACCGACAATATGCATATGATGCTTAAACAATACCAAGAAAAAGTCTAGTAAAAATATTTAAATGACACAGACACTGCAAAATAAGGTTTATATATAACACCTTATTGAGTACAACAATCAAATTCGGTAGACCAAAATATCGAGTATGCGAAGACTTACCATCGTCAATATCATACAACAACACAATTAATTTATTTAAAGGTAAACACTTATCTATTGACCCCTCCTCGCCTAGAAAGTAGGAGGATAATTTGGCAATATATAGCACACTTGACACTTATCGGTAGCAGCATCAACGTCTTATTGACCAAAACACAAGCACACAACATAGTTGTGTTTGACCTTTGTGTGTTTTAAATTGAACCTTTGTTTGGGTATTGACGTATTGTGGTCAAGTTTATTGTGTGGTGGTCAAAGTAAAAAGTTCATCTATAGACATATAAATGCATAAAATGACTTTTTAATACAATGAGAGCAATCTTCAAAGTGAAAATCTATTTATAAGTAAGTAAATAGTAGTCCCATGATTAGAGAGTACATAATACGACAAAACAGGCACATAATAGTAGTCTTCAAAGTGCAATGTAACGCAGTTTTACTTATTCCGTAAAGACTCGTCCTTAGTTTTGCATAAAAAAAATGTTCGTTATTAATCCCATTGATTCATCTAAAACCGCTGAATAAATTTTTCCTTTTTTTTGGTATACAAAAATATTCACAAGTTTGGATCATTATAAAGGGAATTGAAGTACCAATAGAAAGAGATAAGAATAAATTGAAAAGAAGAAGATAAGGGTTGGGCATCAAAGTATTCACGTGTGTCGTCGTATCAAAAAAAAACACAACAACCATATCAAAGTGCCAAGATCTCTTTTCTTCACAGTTCCAAGATTTTTTCATAACCCCCAAATCTTTTACATTTATACCCTTCCGTACCACGCCAAAGTATACGACTTTCGTGTGGTCAAATTTGTCCGCCTCTTATTTTATTTTATTTCAGTGTATTTGTCGGAGCGGTGAGAAACAAGTCGCACGTGTGTCTGCTTCAACCGCGTCTTCACCGTCACGTGATTAATCTTTTCTCGCACGTGCCTTCTGCCTTTGAAAGTGATACTATAAATTTTTATTTATTTGTTGCCAAACTATTTTGCTACGAGCAAAAAAAAAGAGATCCAACGGACGGAAATACTGACAACTGTCTTCCATCCTACGATCAATAATTTGCTACATGCATAATACAATTCGTCAAAATCAAACTAAATTTTGTAGTATTTTTATTTTTTTAATGTATAAGTATAAAGCGTAATTAGCATTTTAGTTTGCATATACATTACATATTGGGAAAAAAACAATAATTACGCTTTATACTTAAACTAACTCTAACTCATCTCTATTTCCATATTAATAATAGAGTTTGAAGTCAAATTTGCTTCAACCCATTTTCATTTTTATTTCCAAAATAGAGATCTCCATTTTTTCTATATTTGGAAACTTTTTTTCTTTTCTTTACACTATAATTTGACGATTTCTATTTTTTACTTTAAACTGGAGTAGAATTGGAATAAAACCCAACTCCAGAATAGAGTTACTCTATTATGAAGAAAAAAATAGAGATATGAGTTGGAGAACATCTCCAGTGATCCTCTATTTTTGTTTCTTTACTCTATAATAGATGTGAGTTTTATTCTAGTGATCCTTTATTCTCACTTATAAAATAGTGATTGCTATTTTATCCTCTACTTTTAGAGGAACACTGTCTTTTTTTTACAAAAGTTCCTCTATAAATAAAGTAAATTATAATAATATCTGTTTTATAGGTGAGAATAGATGACTATTGGAATAAAACTTATCTCTATTATTTATAGAATTCTTCGATTATAAAGAAAAAATAGAGAAAACTATTAGGAATGTTCTTATATATTAATTCGATTTTCAAGGTATATTATATTTTAATATGAACTTATATCTTTTGAAGTCTTGTACACGTCGAAACATTTGTGTCCACTCGTTTGATGACATCATTTATAAAACTAATCGATGAAAAAATCAAAAAGAATCGTTTCATTAAATGATTGAATCTCATGAATCTTTAGTTTCTTAAACGAAGAAATATATAAACGGTCACCTAAATAATATTCCATCTCTTGGAAGAAGAAGCAGAACTCGTGGATCGGTATTGGTTAGGTTCTCATTACAAGATATTCCAGACAGTATCGTTGCAACAAATCTCTGATTTTTGGATTACTAGATTTCCGAATATTAATTATGGAACTAATAATATGCATTGAACATTCATATGATTGGTCTCACTCAAAACATACGCTGAACCTAGAACAACGTTATACTATTAAGATTATAAGCTATTTTGGGAAAATTTCCATTCCATTCCAAGGCAAGACACCATCCATATGACTCACATGCATTTTCTTCCCCGAAAAAAGTAGAGACTACGTTTCAGTGGATGGAACAGTATTCTCTATATTCATGTTATAAGTAAAATAATACTGGCCTTGTTTGGTATTTTTACGTTGGGTAGTTGTAAACATCCCCGTTAAAATGTTATTTTCAGTTGACATATATAATACCTTATAGTACTCTTTGAAGCTATATAATTTTTAATACTGTATGCCGTGCTAAGGTGCTTGAATATATTATTTGGCGCACTAATTAATTAATTATTTCGTGAGCCAAAACCACAAACCAAAACCATCAATTTTGTTTTTAACACTTAGTCAAATACCATTGAAAATTGACATAAATTGCTTTCAGTTATCTCAACTAAAACCCACGAAAAAGTATGTTCTTATATCATTAAGAAACTTTGATTTGAATTGGTTTAGTTATAAACTAGTCACCATTACATTTTGTAACCTTTTTTTTTGTCTACGATTGAATTATTAGTACATGCTAGACGATAAATTATTCAACAAATTAAGTGATTGATAAGATAGGAAGAGCTAAAACTAATATACGTAAGAGAATAAATTAGGTAACAGGTACGATGTACCTAAAACGGAAGATCTCTTATTACGTACCGTATCTCCATTAATTACACAGTTTTGTCCACCGGTCTCCCTTGGTTCACTCAATGAATTACATCGGCTAATACTATATAGTTAACACTTAACACTAATTAAACAAACAATTAACTGTGTGACCGAATCTTATCCTTCTTTTTTTTTTTTCTTTTCTTTCCTCTTTCCGCTTTCTCAATGCTAGCTTGAGCCTTGAATGAGTTGAATCATTAAAAATAAAAAAAAATAAGAGTGTGACAAGAAGAGTAGGAAGGTCGCAAGAAACTTCCCTTGGCATCGGAGCATGTGCCCTCGTGCTCTGCAGTACACGGCTGGATTAGTTGTTTACCGGTGCCGTACACCTTGACAGATCCCCCCAGTTTTAATTATATTATTCTAATAAGTTTTCTAACATTCAGACAGACTGTAGATTTGTTTATTCCCTGCGGTTCAAACGTAACTTTGGTCATTTTGGCTGAAACAATGCGATAGACTTGGAATTGGTTTAAAGTTACATAAGATCTCGATTAGTTGACATCTCGAATGCTTTAACGCAAAAATAGCATTAAACTGTTTATTTTTACTCTGCATGAAAGATCATATCATAGTATTGACTGTTTATTTTTTATACAGTGGGTGGTTGATATGTATTTGTTGAATGCTTATCATTAGCCCTGAGACGGAGCCGGATATCCGGCCAAATTGAGGGTCTCCGCATCCGTATCCGTATCCGGCGGATTCGCAATTCTACTATCCGTCTCCGGCTCCGGAAAACCGAATATCCGAACATCCGGATATCCGTTAAAATTTAGGATATCCGCGGATATCCGGATCCGCTCCGGTGTTCATCAATTTTTTTCTATTACGACCTGTTTTAGAAAAAGAAACAATACTTGGGATACCAAATACATAAGATTTATGTTTGATACATCAAATTACCAACAGTTCAAAAAACAAAAAGCAAAAAGTTCAAAAGATTGATGTATCTTGACGTCCCTCTTCCTTGATATCTGAAAAAGAGAGAAAAATATGTGTTACATATATGAAATTCATATTAACATCTAGAAAGACTATTCTGATTTTAGAGGGTAAAGAATATAAGATTACCTCATCCTCACACACCCATTAAGCTTTGGTCATGGCTGTAAATTTGAAGTCTTCACTTCTGTAAATAATAAGTAGCAATCATTAGTACTTGAAAAGCTATAAAAATTCACAAACCTTGAAGATATATAACAAAAAGAAAGACATATTACCAGATTCAATATACTCAAGCTCAGCAACCATTTCTTCTACTCTTAAATCTTCATCATTGTCACGGTACCAATCTTGGGTACATATCAAAGCTTCCACAACTCTTGGTGTGAGCGAACTACGAAAGCGATCTAGTACTCTACTACCTGCACTAAATGCAGATTCTGATGCCACCGTTGACACAGGTATGGCCAGCAAATCTCTTGCCATCAAGGACAAAACCTTATACTTAGATCCAGTTGTTTTCCACCAATGCAATATGTCAAAACCAGGATTCTTTCGATCCTCTCGAATATCATCTAAATAATACTCTAGCTCTGACTTTGTTGAATCAGCCTCTACACTTTCCTCATCATCAAACATCTCATCCATCATTACATGTCTCTGTGTTCTGTCCTTAGAATGATCTAACCCTGAATTTACATTACCTTCGGATCCCACTGATTCTTGTAATTGCAAAGATGTATAATATTCAAACAATCTGTCTAAAGCGTTTGTGATCTTGGTAATCAAACAACTAGCCTCAGAGTTAGGATAAGTACCTTGAATCATCCACTTTACCCATCTCATTTTGTATCGAGGATCAAGAACTGCAGCAACATAGATCAGCTTGTTTGTATTGTCAAAATTGCCCCAATACTTATAAAACTTGAGCTTCATTTTTTCAGCCATAGCTTTCTTGTATTCATCCCCCATTGTGTCCATCTTCATAATCATCCAGCCCACACCGAATATTTCTTTCATATATGTATTCCCAGTTACATATTTAGATCCTGAAATATTCACAGTTGCATCATAAAAATACTGCAAGATAGGTGATAAAGCAGTAGCATAAGCCCAATCACTATCACTTGGTGCAGCCTTGCAGATCTTAGTAAGCTCTACAACATACTTCTCATCTTCTAGCTCCAACATATCAAACCCTTTCTTGAGAGCCACAGCAGATTGTAGCATTAAAAATGTTGAGTTCCATCTTGTCTCAACATCTAAGCAAAGACCAGCCTTTGTCTCAACCTTTTGATGCTCTAAACATTCCCTAAACCTTTTCAGCCTACTTGGTGAAGATCTAACATACCTAACAGCTGATCGGATCCTTAAGATTGAACCATGTACCTCTTGAAGACCATCTCTCACAATTAAACCCAGAATATGAGCGCCACATCTCATGTGAAGAAAGTCTCCATTCAAGACAGTTGTTCCCCACGAAGTCAACTTCCTTTTCAAGTATTTTAATGCAAGATCGTTAGAACTTGCATTATCAACTGTAATGGTGAACACTTTAGTAATTCCCCAAAAAACCAAGCATTTTTCAATCATTCTACCTATGGTTTCACCAGCATGATTATCAACAATGCAGAAATTGATGATTCTTTTGTGTAGCCTCCAAGCATCATCTACATAGTGAGCAGTTAGACACATGTAGCTCATATTCTGTATAGATGTCCAACAGTCTGTAGTCAAAGAGATACTACCTTTATAGTTTCTAAAAAACTTTCTAAGCTTGCTCCTTTCATCTTCAAAAATCTCTAATGCATCTCTAGTCACAGTTTTGCGACAAGGCATTACAAAAAGTGGTTGAGATATCTGCATGAAACGTATGAACCCCTTATGTTCAACAAATCTGAAAGGTAACTCATCCATGATAATCATTTCTACCAATGCTTTGCGACTTGCAGACTGACTAAATGCTATTAGAGACGACACTTTACTACCAGCTCTACCATCTCCTTGATTCTGATGAAACAAGGTTGACTGTTTCATTTTTTTCCCATCCCTTTCACCATCAAGTTCTTCCCGAGGCATCATTTTGCATGTTTTAAGGTGAGCTCCCATTGCACTAGTTGTGACACCATCCTTAGTTCTACAACTAATCAGCCCAGAACAATGCATACACTTAGCCTTACCATATACTTCAGACTTCACAAAATGCAACCAGACTATCGACTTCTTCTTTGATACATCAGACCCAGAAGCTGTTGAAAAATTTGTGTCTTCAGTGTTCTCATGCAACTCAGGTTCAGCACTCTCATCCGCATTACCGCAATTGCCTGTGGATTTTGTAGTTTCGTCTTCCATCTATACAGAAAATTAAAAGCACACATTCATGTCAAGCACAATCAAATTAATCTGTTGATATACTCTAATAAGGGTCGAGATTAAAATGAACATATACCAGAGTTGTTTTAAGAAAAGGATCTGTTGATACTTGATTAAAATGAACACAATCAAGTTAATCTGTTGATACTTGATTTGAAACCATGAATGGTGAGAGATTTTGCTTACCTTTCAAGAAGCACCAAAGAAGGATCTGTAGTTGAAGAAGCAAGCCGCAAGTTTTGATCCCTCTTTATTCTCTTTGGCAAAATCGCAAGCAGACAACAACAATGGCGTAATTTTTTTTTTTTTTTGGGACAGTCGGACAGCGGCTTGACCTAATGTCTCCACACTCTCCACGAGATTTTGTTAGTTTAGGTAATAAAATAAAAAATAAAAAATCGTTGATAAGTGATGGAAAACAATGACATGTGTTTATTGGGCTTATGCCTTATGGACTCTAATAAAAATACTTGGACGTTGTTGTTTATAAACTATTGACCAAGCCCACATGTAATATAAACATAAATACACAACTACTTCGGATATCCGGATATCCGGTTCGAGTTATTTTAGCTATCCGTATCCGGATCCGGATCCGGCCGGATCCCTAAAACCACTATCCGGATCCGGATCCGCCTATACCGGATATCCTGTTTTCCGGAGCGGAGCAGGGCGGATCCCGGATCGGATACCGGATCCCGGATAGTAAGTCTCAGGGCTACTTATCATAGTATCAAATTGACCACAACATAAAAATAAAACAAATCTGATGGTTAAATAAAAAAAATGACTTGTGAACCGTCGTTGGTTGGTTACATAATCTATTTTGGAGAAAAATAAAAAATAATAAATGAGAATGCAAATTAATATCTTTATTCGAATACAATTCTTTTGGCTCTCAATTAAACAAAAACATAGTTGACTACGATTTATTCAACTCAACACGACCCTCCTAACCTATCCTATGTATTAAGTTTCCTCACATATATTAATATTATTAAACATATTAAAACATGATATTATACGAATTTATTCAAAAGACAAAAAAGACATACTCCCTCCGTTTCAAAATATAGGATATTTTAAGCAAAGCACGCAGATTAAGAAGTTTTTACTTTTAACAAGTTCAACCAATCAGAAACAATACTGCATAATATAAAATACTAAAGTAATCTAAAAGTTGTATTGAAATTTGAAAGCATCCTATATTATAAAACAAAAAACTTCTCCAAAACATCCTATATTTTGAAACAGAGGGAGTATTATTTATAAACTACCATACACATCATTTACATTTAGTATATTTTAACTTTTCAACCACCAAAACGTAAGTAAAATTTTGTTATTTATTCCAAGTTTCAAACACAAGTTTTAAAATGAATGGTAATTATTAAATTAGCAAAGTAATTAAAATTGTGTGAAGAAAAAGAAAAAAAAAATAGTAAGAGAGAGAGAGGGGGGTGGGTGACCGGCAGGTGGGGGAGTGGCCGTTAAAGGGAGGCACAGAGATTTACAGCCTGTCTTCTCTCTTTTTTTATTAATTTAAACAAAAAAAAATTATTTAAAGTGGTAACGATCAGCTCTTCCGATCTATCTTTGTCGTTTTCCGCCACGTATGCAAACTGTCTCTTTTTTATTTTATTTTTTTCTTTTTAAGAGATCGGCAAAAATATCCAAAAAATAATAATAATGATAACTATTTTTTATATGTTGAAAATAAAAAAAGAAAAAAAGAATAATGGCAAACAGGCTGGCTTCCTCAGTCAAAAAAGTCACCCCCCGAATCGAACCAAAAGAAAACAAAAAAACTCATACCTAACCGTTGTTTACTTCATCCTTATCTTCTTTTCGTTTTTAAATATTATTACTATAGTATACACACATTCTTTTTTTTTTTTTTTTTACCATTTTACTTCAATTATTGTTGTTTAGCTCCACGAGTTTGTCAAACGGTTTTTGCCAATATGGTTGAGTTTTTTTTTATTATTATACTAGAATTTTTACCCGCGCACGCGCGGGATTTTAGTTTGAAAGATTTCTTATCAATAGAAATTGTTAAGCTCAAATATAATCATTCCAACTTTTAAGTATAAATCTATATTAATACTAAACTTACTTTACTCAGTGATATACAACAAATATATTTTTGAAGATAACATTTATTTGTTATATCTATTTGCGATTTTACGTGAGATTATAGTTAAAATTATTATCAATAAGAATCATTGAATATGAATATAATTTGAAGACTAAAAGATAAATCTGTATAAATATCATACTTATCTTACTAATCTATATATATAACATATATTGTCTATTGTCGCAATAATCTTATTGACAATCTTCTGACCTTTTATCTTTAAAAAGAGTTCATTTCATATTCACATCCCATTAAAACATAATTTTAAAAGTTCTAACGTCAACGTCGATCGTTGACCTAATTATAGAGACTATTTAAACATATTAATATCTTACATTAAATGTGAATATACAAAGTTTCATGAACAGTCTAAGTGATAGGTCGCTACAATGAGGTATTGATATGTTTCCGACTAAGTCAAAAATGTATCATCTGCCATAATAGAATTTCCGACTAAGTCAAAAATGCTTAAATGATGAAACATTTAAACTCCACAATGAATATATATTCAGTAGTCCAAGTTACATATTTTTCTAAAATCTCATATGTTATTTGCATATGTTAATTTTGTTATGCAACCCCAGTTTTGTCTTCTCAAAAAAAAAACAATCTACTTTAAATATGTTGTTTTTGCCAATGTTTTGGGTTAAAAGCATTTGATAATATATATATATATATATATATATGTGTGTTATATTTGTTATATATGTTTTATATCATGTTATAAAATCGTAGTTCCAGTTGATAATATACTTTATGAGATATGATATACAAATCACATGCCACTTTTTGTAATGGCTTACATATCATTTTTTCTATATTTTCTGACCATCGATTTTGTTTTTTTAGATAGATTATTTTTTTCAAAATTCTTTTTTCATAGTTTTCCAAAAAAAAAGTGTGTCCCTTACAATGTCTTTGTTTTGGAACAAAACTTTTGATTTAAGTTAAGTTAAGTAATTAATTTTTTCTTTCTTAGAAGTAAAATTTAATAATAAATTTTTATGGTATATGTTTCTTAGAAACTAATGTTTCACTTCAATTTTATTTTCATTTTTAGATTTTTATAAATACAATTACATAACTTGTTTTTTTACTCCAACATGCATTAAAATCTTGATTGGTAGTGTATATAAGTGAGCATATAGTTTTTAGAAAGTCAATCACGTTTTGTTTAGAAAGCATAAATGGAGTATAAAACGCTTTTAAATGCTCCATAGCCCAATACTCCTAAACGAAGCATTTCCCAAGCATAATGGATTTAAAGCTATTTAAATACAATTTTACCATCATTAATCACCTAGAGTTTACTATAAACTCACAATAATATTTTTGACCTAACCCTAAAGAAAAACCTACATGAGAGAAAAAAGATGTTTTAATGTTTCCTTTATTTTAATATTCATAAGTTATTATTTCATTTGATATTATGCTTATAAGATGTTTTAATTTGTTTCATTAATTTTAATATTCATAAGTTATTATTTCATTTGATATTATGCTTATAAGATGTTTTAATTTGTTTTTTAAAATAAGTATTTTAAATTATTTCATTAGCAACAATATATTTGTATATTTAAAATGTCTAATTTTGTACTTTTATGTCTTAATGCTAACAGTTGTACCAATCACATATCATTATTAATATATAATAACATACAACTTATGCAGCATACTGCTCATACTGCATAATGCTAATGCTCCACTAACAATTGTTCCAATCAAGACCATATGTAAAACTCATTAATCCATTCTAAATTTTGAAATATAATCATTTTTTGGTTACAATTTTAATAATAACATTATTACTAAAACAAATTTATAGTATTATTTGTACTATTTTAAAACTTCCATTTATTTTACTTAATTCATTTTTAGATAGTTATTATTTTTATTATTTACTAAAAATGTATTATTGTTTATACTATTTTAAAATTTAATTAATTTTACTTAATTTGTTTTTATTTATATTTTACTAATATTAATTATTAGTAATAAATATGCAATGAATGAATATTTAAAATAATATTTTTTAATGCAAAAAATTGATTAGGTGGATAATGATGTGGAGGAAGGAGGAGTGAGCAAAGTTAACTTTATATATATAGATACGAAAAAAAAAAAAAAGCCTTTGAAGGTAAGTTAGATATTTTGCATGTTCGTTTCTTATTCTTCGTGAAGAAATTAATCTACGAATCTCATCTCATGTGTATACAGTCAAATTAGATATTTGCATAAAGAGAGGGCTTGTTTTAGATATTTTTGAATCTTTTTAGATATTTCTTTGTTAGGTTTTTACTTTCTCTGCCAATTACACTTTTGTGTTAGTGACAAAAAAGTTACTACACTACACATATCCTGAAAAAGTATTTATTATCCCATCCAACACGCTCAATTTACCTACCTACGCGTACCATTTGAATTCTGGTTAAATGAGCTCAACCGGTTTTAAAAAAATATCTTTGGTTGGTCGTTTCCTGTAAATGGTTCATGACTTATAACACCATTGTAAAACTATCACATTCACTTGTGATTTCTAGTTACATGTATGTATGTTGTATGTGTAGGTAGCTAGAAGCCTAGAGAAGCTTTGCTGTCTACGACTACAACGTCTAACATTATTTTCACCGACACATTTTTACATCTTAAGCAAAATTCTGGATATTTGGAACATCGTTTATATATATAACCAAACCACACACAAAGAGATAGACAATGACATGTAACAAACAGTGTGTAAAATATTGAAAAATACATTATCAAAAAAGACTTCTATTCTGTCCATAAACTAAAAAAACTTTCGGCTATTTTTTATTGACTTCTTTGTATGTAGTCTTTTTTTTTTTGGGTTGCACTTACTATTTTTATTTTAAAAGTAACATTTTTATTTTTTTTTGGTATCAACACTTACAAAGCTTTTTACCAAATTTTGAATTTGACATATACAACAAAAAAAAAGCATTTCGTATACAATGCAATTCTTGAATTCATTTTTTTTTACTACTTTAATTTGTATCAAAGTTGTACAAAACAAAATTTTGTCAAAAACGTATGAAAATTGTAAACCTTCATAAAAGTTAAGAAATAATATCAAAAAAGGAAATATATATATTTTTTTCTAAACGTAGAAGTTAACTACTTTGTGAGTGTCACTGATTTTGCTTTTAAAGAAGGAAAATGAAATGATTGGGTTAAAAACGCTCCACCTGTTAAACCGAGAGTGGAACTAACGCTCCTTTTGTACCATTCAAGCGTACTCTCTTTTTTTTTTTTTTTTATTAACAAAAAGCAAATCTCACAAACTCATATTGACACGTGTCAATTTACAGCTGTATCCCAAGTCCCCAACCGTTTTTCCTGGAAGATTCTCTCTCTCCCCTCTGCTCTCAATGTTAATCACAAATCATAAACGCTGATCGTCCTAAACGCTTTTTCTAATCGCCGACGTGTTTTTTTTTTTTTTTTTTTTTTTTTTCTCTTTTTCTTGTATAAATAAAATAAAATATCTTCTGTTTATGATGATGATACAAAACGAAACAACGTTCATTTAAAACTTTGTAGACCGCTGCTTATTACGGTGTGTAAGATCAATTTATGACTATTCTATATACACATAAAATTGTACTCCCTCCGTTTCAAAATATTGGATGTTTTGGAAAAGTTTTTTGTTTCATAATATAGAATGTTTTCAAATTTCAATGCAACTTTTAGATTAATTTAATATTTTATATTATACAGTATTGTTTCTGATTGGTTGAACTTATTGAAAGTAAAGACTTATTAATCTCCGAGCTTTGCTTAAAACATCATATATTTTGAAACAGACGGAGTATTTTTTTTCTTGGAATATTTGACTTAGGAAAACAAGTAAATATGGATATATAAGATAACTGCCATATAAAAATTAATTGTTTAACGTTTAAATCAATAACTCCTAACAATATTTTTTTGACTGAATTAGTCAAAATCGTTAATGAGTAACGAGTAACGACCATAGTTATATCCGTTTAACACTGATCAAATCTCTTTTATTTATAGTCAAAACGGTTTTTTTTTTCAATTTAATTTATTTTGTTCCTAAGCAAATAAATTATAAAATTCATTTTATGCAGTTAAGAAATAGTTTACACAGTGCAGAGTTTTCTCAACTAAAATAACTTAAAAAAAATTATAGTTTCTGTTTTCTAAAAAGCGATAAGAAAAGATTAACCGGTTGAACCGGTTACCCTTTTTGCCCACTCCCTTGTCGTATAAATACTCTCTCTTCTTGCTCTTATCCTCTTAAAACCTTTTCTTTCCAACACATAAAAAAAAAAAAAACTCCCAACGACCAAAAAAAAAAAAGAGGACGCGTGAGAAATAAAAAAACAGAACAGAACAGTCCGATAAAAAAAGATCCGAACGGCGATGTCAAACCCGATGACCCGAAAGAATATGGAGAGGATTAAAGGCCCGTGGAGTCCAGAAGAAGACGATCTGTTGCAGAGGCTGGTTCAAAAACACGGTCCGAGGAACTGGTCTTTGATTAGCAAATCAATCCCTGGACGTTCAGGCAAATCTTGTCGTCTCCGTTGGTGTAACCAGCTATCTCCGGAGGTTGAACACCGTGCTTTCTCTCAGGAAGAAGACGATACCATTATTAGAGCTCACGCTCGGTTCGGTAACAAGTGGGCTACCATCTCTCGTCTCCTCAATGGACGAACCGACAACGCGATCAAGAACCATTGGAACTCGACGCTGAAGCGTAAATGCAGCGTCGAAGGGCAAAGTTGCGATTTTGGTGGTAATGGAGGGTATGATGGTAATTTAGGAGAGGAGCAGCCGTTGAAACGTACGGCGAGTGGTGGTGGTGGTGGTGTTGGTGTGTCCACTGGGTTGTACATGAGTCCCGGGAGTCCATCGGGATCTGACGTCAGCGAGCAATCTAGTGGCCAAGGCCAACAACACGTGTTTAATAAACCGACGGTTAGATCTGAGGTGACGGCGTCGTCGTCCGGTGAAGATCCGCCGACTTATCTTAGCTTGTCTCTCCCTTGGACTGAGGAGACGGTTCGAGTAAACGAGGCACCGGAACTAAACCAGAATACGGTTATGAACGGTGGTTACACGGCGGAGCTGTTTCCGGTTAGGAAGGAAGAGGAAGTAGAAGTAGAAGAAGATCCCAAAGGGATCTCTGGTGGATTCGGTGGTGAATTCATGACGGTGGTTCAAGATATGATTAGGACGGAGGTCAGGAGTTACATGGCGGATTTACAGCGAGGGAACATCATCGGTGGTTCCGGCGGAGGAAGTAATGGTGGTGGTGGTGGTGGCTCGTGTATGCCGCAAAGTGTAAACAGTCGTCGTGTCGGGTTTAGAGAGTTTATAGTGAACCAAATCGGGATTGGGAAGATGGAGTAGTAACTAGTAGTGAGTGATAAAAGAACCAAGTTTAAAGTTTTTTTCCCTCTGCTTCTCGGGAAAATAAAAAAAAAAGTTTCAGGCTTTTCAATGTATAGAGAGCCAACCAGTAGTAGAGACGAAAGCGAATCAAACAAATCTTTTGTATGGTCCTTTCGTGATTCAATTAAAACCAAAACAAGATCATTTAACAACAAACAACAATATTGCCAGTTATGTTTTTTATTACAAAACAAAAGTCAAACTTATTCTATGGGTTTGTTACTAGGAGACAGACACAAACCAAAAGAAGTAAATTTATTCACGTGACATTAAAATCACCTGAAGAAACCAGTCGAAACGTTAACATATATATACGATATGATGTTTCATATAAGCGATCATACAATACAGTTTCTTGCTTCTGCATATAATTAGACAAAAGGACAACAAGTTACCCCTAATGTGAAGGCTCTGCAGCAGAGCTTAAACTGTTGCTACTGGTGGGATCTTGTGAGCTTAACTTGCTGATTAGATGAGATATGTCTTGTTTCCACGACCATGATGGATCGTTCAGACCTCGTACTGAGTTTAGGCACACCAAAAGAGTCCCGCCTTCATGTAGAAGTACCTATGATCAAAATCCCGCAAAAACATGCAGATCAGAGGGTTAAGTGTCAGGTAGATGGAATACAAAGCTTTTAGAGGGTATAAGTTTGCTTACCGTTAACCACAACGGAACAAACCCTAAAACTGAGGGGAGAGCGGCTAAGAATATCGATGTTAACGCAAGAGCTACGTTTTGCTTGACCTGCAACATGATAAACACTTGATAAATCTTTTCAATCTGAAAGTAGTTAAGAACAAAAAAATTTTCCTTTCATCTACCAATGATGTTGTCTGGCGGGATTTCGCGACACAGAAAGGAACACCGGTGATGTTGTCCCGAAGAAGTAAGATGTCGGCAACAGCAATCGCAGTGGCACTTGCACGTTGAGCAAGAACAATCCCGACGGTTGCAGCTGCTAGAGCTGGAGCATCATTAATCCCTTCTCCTACCATAATTAAACCTCCACCTAACAAAAATCATCAAACTCTGAATTCCCAGCTTATTGATAGATGCTTTTGATTGGTGACTATGGCGAGAATAATGATTACCTGCTTCCCGAGCGAAATTCTTTATGTGATTTAGCTTATCCTCTGGCTTTAGGTTGCAGTAGACTTCGGTAATACCCACTGTGTTTGCAACTCTCCAAGCACTTGAATCATGATCCCCAGTTAACATCATTACTCGGAGTCTGGCCCAGCTTTTAAGTTCTGCTATAACTCCTGACACCCCTGGACGAGGCTGATCATCGAGGTGAATCAATGTTACCTGAATAAATTTAGTTGCAAGGCTCATAAATTTCAGTGATACAGAGTCATATGTGGACAAATGCATGGTCAGATTTTACAATTACTGACTGTGATGTAAGAAAGTGTTTTTTGGACCACCAAACCTTTTTGTCGTAACATACCTTTTGATCAACAGAAAGAGCGGCATGAACAAAGTCTTTTCCATACAAAGAGGCGTTTACAGCATCCTTGATCTGTTTAGACTCATCTTCAGATTTGAAAAGCGAGGTAATGAACTCTATAGAACCAAGTGATGCTTGTTGTAATCTACTCTCTTCAGCGACTGACTATTACAAAGCCAAAAATGCAATGAGAGACGACATCAGATACTTGAGAATAAAAGCCAGAAATATACACACATCACACGTACTATAAAAACTAGTAAATAACTGTGTTGCACCTTAAAACCATTTACAGTAGCAGTAAGGCCTCTGCCAGGAAAATATTCGAAGCTTTCAACAAAAACAGAAGGAAGGTCTTTACCTACACTGTGGTTTACCACAGCTCTGCAGTAAGATCAAATGTGTCAGAAACACCAGAAAATAGCTACAGTACTCATAAATCTCAAACTCATACCCGACCAAGCATCATTTAAACGAATGAACCGGTCTAAAAAACAGAGAGAGAGCTTCATAGCGTTAAAAGTTACTTTATGCCCCTTCTGTTCGTGGTGATCAATTAGAAATAAGAAAAGGTTCTAAATGTAAGACTAAATTTTTTAACATCAACATATTACCCACAATGAGTGTACCAACCAAAAATAAGATGTAGGACTTTGCAATGTGAATGAAAGGGGGACATATGTAAAGCTTGAATAGTTCTAGAGTTTGAGATAAATAAGTTGTATACTAGCAATTGATGTCTAACAAGCAATACCTTCCAATAGGATGCGTGGTTCCCTTTTCCATGGCAGCCGCTACTGCAAGAGCTTCTTTTTCACAAGTTGGAACACAGCAACTTGTTACGCTTGAATTCTTTCTTCCTTGGTGCCCATAAATGGGTTCAATTGCTTTGCAAGTAAGGCCGCCAGTTGTTAAGGTCCCTGTTTTGTCAAAAGCAACAGTATGGCAAGACGCGAGAGCATCTAGAACCTGTGCACCTTTCAGCAATATTCCCTATAAAAGTTACACACAGTAGGGTTACACACTTACAGTCAGATTTGGAAAAAAAGGAACTAAATACTAATGATATCAAACAGTAGGTTAAACTAAAAGAAATATAGCAGTCTACACTGATGAGACGATGTTATTGCATATGTACCATTAAGCACCATTCAGTCCTAACTATTGTCAGATCACATAAGAATCTTTGGCTTATACAGCTTAATCTGCTACAAGAGAGCATATACAAACCACTCAAAATTGCATTTCTGCACAGTGCAAGAAAGCTAAGATACACATTGTACTTTCAGTAACTAAGCAGTGGTCACATAGAGTACTTGAACAGTACCTTTCTTGCACAGGAACTAATAGCAGTAGCGTAAGCCAATGGAGCTACGGCCAGAGCACATGGTGATGCGGCCACCATAAGTCCCAATGCTCTGTAAACAGATCCTCTGCACGCTGTATAATGAAAGTGATATATCTTATTAAATAACAAGAATAGTGTGTTACATCAACGAAGATTCAGTCTGTGATTCACCAAGTAATTGGTTATGTTAAAAAGGGTGAACATGACCCTGACATCTACCTGCAGTGCTGAGAAATGGCCACTTGAACAAAAATGGACCAAGGAAGGCTATAGCAAGTGACAAAACAACCACCACCTTACTGTAATTCTCGCCAAATTCATCTAGCCATCTCTGAAGTTTGGGTTTATTAGAATGTGCTTCCTCGGTCAGCTGTACAATCTTGTTAAGCGTCGAATCATTCCATGCTTTCGTAGCCTGATTTAGAAACTCCATGGAATAAGATAAGCTTGAGGATTCCACATAAGAGGCAAGCCAAAGCAATGAGAATATGATTAAAAATACCTTCACAATCATTCTGCCATCCAAATTTCTTGCACCACCAGGCACTCTATCTCCAGCTTTTGCCTCCAACGGCTTGACTTCCCCAGTCAAGTGCTCAATTGTTATGGTAGCACTACCTTGATAGACTTCGCAATCTACAGGCACAATCTACATAAGAAAAAAATTCCATTACTTAACAGCCGTGATTATAACACCAGTAATAAACATATCTATAGCAATGATATTAAAGTTCACATATCTAAAATATTTCAAGTAATGAAAGCAGATAGAAAAGTTTCACAGACCTCACCAGTTCCAACCAAAATATAGGATCCAACTTCTACACTGTGCACAGGAACGCTTTTGTAAGACAAATCAGAAATATTTGGAACATTGCCATTCTTCACTTCGATCAACAGTGCAGAATCCGGGTTACTCTCCTTCAACTCTTTAACATCCACCATTGAACGACTTGTGAAAAACTCTTCAGCTGAAGAAAAAACAACAAGACAAAGGCTCAAAAACCTTTGGCGTCATGATAACATTAACAATGACAAAATCCCTAGAGTTCTGACCAATGTGAGCAAGATTAAACATGGCTAGAAGCAATCCTCCTTCCAAAGCATTCCCCATAAACACAGATGCAAAAGCCGCAAGTGCCATCAAGACATGGATATTCACTTTTCCTCCTGCTATATCCATAAGTGCGTCGAGTGATGCTGAAACCTAACAAAACCATTGAACCAAAATCGCTTAAATCGTCTGAGTAGACTAAAAGATCTAACAACAAGAGGAGTATAGAAGAAACACTTACTCCAACAAGAGGGAAACCAACAATCATGAATGCGTTCTGAAGAGACTTAATATAAGGTTTAGGAACAAGGTAAGGACACGCGGCGGCAGCTAGGAACATTACGGCGGAGGAGCAACAAAGATGAAGATGCTCCCTGAGGAAATTAGCCAATCGAACCCATCCGATTGCTTTAGCGAATCCGAACAATACCTTCTGAGGTTTGCTCTCCGCTTTCAATTCCACAGAACAACATCCGTGTTGATGGTGGTGATGGTGATGATGATTTTGCTCGTCATGATGATGATGATCGTGATGGTTGTCTTCGACAGCACGTAGACGAATCGACCGTGGCGGAAGACTAAGGGAGGCAGAGATACGAAGAGGGAGAGGTTTTTGACGGAGAAGAGGAATTGAGAACGTGTTGAATCGAGCGAGTCGGAGAGTAGATACACCGCGACGATAAGGGAATCTAGTAAGAGAGGAGGAACGAGTAAGAGTAGTAGGTTCCATAGTCGACGGATTTGAGCTCAAGCGTCTTTTTTCATGCCACCATTGATTCTGATCTCGCGAGCTCTGTGTATTAGAGTCGTCTTTGGTGAAAAAGGAGGAAAGAAGAATAACAGAGGGAGCAGCGAAACAATATATAAATTATTCCTATAATATTAGCCACATATATAATCTCTCATCTCATACCCTTTTTTTATTATTATTTAGTTTCATGTATTTTTGAAGACTATAATAACTAGTATTATACTAAGATTAAAAAAAAAAAAAAAAAACACGAACCAAATTGTTCACTTGAACGGCCTATAAAGATGTTCATATTCGGCAACAAATCTTAGAGAAATGTTACAATTGTGGTTTCATCAGAAAAAAATGAAGTTATTTATAAAATTACAACATCTCCATACAGACATATTGTTCTTTCTTGGAGCTCTCACTCGTCTTTTCCTTTGCCTTTACTATCTGTAACCTTATCAACATCATATGCTGCTGGTAGCAAGAATGTGCTCTGATTCTTCTGAACAAACCTGTAAAGGTTTTTATGGAGCAATTTTAAATTAAACCGCCGTTAAAAGAGAGAAATTGAAATGGTGGTGAAGAGGAGAGATTAGATAGAATTTTACTTAAGGAAGTCTGATAATGTTTGTTGCATGCGACTCCATGTTTCTTCTTCCATGCTTACATATGAAAGAAGCTCCGGCAATTTCACTGCAGTTTTTTTATTTGGTTAAAAGCAAATCAAATTTTACTGTCAGAAGTGGGGCTTCCTGAAATATTACCAAAGAGACGAAGCAAATGCTCAGCGCCATAAACAGTTGAAGGTGAAATATCATCCACAATTAGTTCTTGGTATTGTCGTCGCTCTTTCTTATATAAGAGCATCACTGGTAAGGCCTTATCGAAATAACTCCTTATCCCTTTCAAAATTTCAGCGACTGAATCTTTTATCCTGCACCAAAACAGATACACAAATATTTGCTTCGTTGGTTCCTGAAGGTTACTGATTAATATCTCTCAAACTGGTACGACTAGAAGAAGACTCACATTCCATCCTTCTTGGTTTTGAATTCAAGATACTTGGACAATATCTCATCAACATTAGGTGAGCGCGGAAGTTTCACAACCTATATAATTATCAAAAGACATGGTACCAAACATAAGTTTCTCAAACTATGCATACGACTACAACATACACACTTATGTCTCCTTCACTCTCAAGTATAGCAGATTCAATTACAATTCTAATCGTGACGGAAGTATTTGAAAAAATAGAGTTAATTGATAATACCTTATCCTTCTGCGCAATATACTCCCAGTCCTCAGTGAGCTGTTTTTTAAGTGTTGCGGGCATTTGGATCTTCATTAGCTTCTCTGACGATACATTATCCTTCTATAGAATACAAAATCATACAATAGCAACCTTATCAAATTTAGATTACTTGAAAAACTGACCCTGTTTCTATATGTGTATATATGTCTCTTAACATATACCTAATAGGTATGCAAAAGCATTTATTGGTTTTATCAATGTGTAGCATTTATTAGCACAAAATCTAGAGATAAGTACATATGAAATCCAGCATATAAGTCTAACCTCATTTCCTGACTCGATCTTTCGCTTCTTCCCTTTTGCAGCTGCAACAGAACATATAAACATCTAAATACCAACTTAACTCAGATAATTTCGGTTGCAAGCAATCTACCTTTTCCCCCTAAAATTACAGATATCAAACCATTTCCTTGGAAGTTGTTGGGAGAACTTTGAAATAAAAAGAGAGGGAAAAATTAATCTGTTGCTTACCATTGCTCTTCGTATCATCTTTATCAGCCTTTGTGTCTGCAAGATAAGAAAAACATGATTGACAGAGAGGTTAGTTTCTTTGCAGTTTGCATGGATGACCAAATATGCATCATGTTTCATAAACCCTCAACAGGATTAATGTGGGCAAAATATCAACTCAGTTATCTACATGCGAATCTCTGATCCAGATAATTATAATATCAATCAACCATCTGGAAAAGACCTCTTCTATAAGCATATTAACAAATTCACCCCATTGTTACCACAACTTAAAAGCATAAGATCCCATATGTTTAGACTCACCCGCAGAGCTTCTAGTTCGAGTCTGAGCCGAACGCCCAGACTTGCTACTCTTTTCTGCTCCTTGCTTTTTTTCCAGAGCTTTCTGTTTCACAAGATTCTCCTCGGTGTGTTTCAACAATCTATCGGCGCTAACCCATTCATCCCAACTGTTGGCAAGACATTCATGTCATGGGTTCCAAATCTACTAATTTCGCTACACAAACCAGAATAGACATGAAAGCATAGAGATACTCACTTTTTGTTCCAACCCTGCAGACAAAGATCGATATATCACTTATTACTGCTAACCAAAAGCTCTGAAATCAAACAAGATAACGAAACTATAAATGCTCAAAAAGAAGGAGGCCTCACAAGATAATGAACGAAGTACTTCCACTCCTTTTTGCGAAGCTCCACTTTTTGAACCTGTAAAAGAATGTAAACAATGATATCTCAAGTCTACACACACTGAAAACACTATGCAACAATATAGACATGTTTTAGCAGATGTACACACGCATAAGACTCAATAAAGTGCCAGTAGGCATATTGATATTGTAGATATATGATTGAAAATAATTAATCATGCAAATTAGGTTTGCCCTAATTCCCAAAAATTTTCCTGAATTCAATGTTACAACGAAAGTAAATTGGCTTTTATGAACATTTCAATTCCAAATCTTAAAAGCCACATGAATCCATTACGCCAAACAATTAAATTTTGAGAATCTACCAAGAAAATAAAACCTAAACCGACCAAATCTAGCAGAGATATCCCAATTCCAATCCCGATAAATCTGAGTATCTGACCAGTAAATTTCAAAACCACGTGAAAAAAATACAAGAATTCCACAATCAACGGGAACAAGATAATCTCCAGAATTCAAAATTATACAAACACCCGAAGATGCTCAATGAGAGAGAGAGAGAGAGGGAGAGAAGTTTTGAAATTTGCCTTGGCTCCGTAGACGCGAGGACCATGGTAAGCGAGAACACGCTCGCCCTCAGAGAAGAGACTGCCGTCGTTAGTCGGTGAGGCGCCACCGCTCGCCGTATCTCCATCACTTGCAGTCCCTTCCTTCGACGAGCTTCCCATTGTCAACACCGAGAGCGAGAGGCAGAGATCTTCTTCTCATCATCTCACAAAGGCGTGTCATCTTTTAATATGAATCTATACGACGCATACTGCCGCCGGTTCGACGAGATTTTGGCTAATGTTATAATTTTAATACAATAATGGCTAATGTTGTAATAAAATATATTTTCAGTTGAACCCTTGAATTTCACATTAGTTCCGTTAATCCTATTTTAACTTTTTCTTTTTATACTACTCGTCCTTTTTAATTTATGTTTTATCGTTGGCTGAGCAGTTGAACTCGTTTCTCTAACTTTATTCATTACATTATGTGTACTTTAAATAACTTTATTTAACTAACATAACTGTAATCGTAAATATAGAAGAAGAAAAAAATAACATGATAAACGAATGCTTGATTTTTTCGCATTCTTCTTCATATGTATTATTCGACTAATAAAACTGAAAAAAAAAAAAAAAATGAAATAATTAGTTTGACGTAAAAGGTATGGGGAGCTTGAACATTAGTGGCCCGGACCGCTTGGGCTTGGACCGGAGTGTTTATCAAATCGAAACGTATCCTTCCGGTCCACGAACTTATGACCCTCGCCTGGACTAGGACCTGAGTCTTTGATCGAACCAAGTGATAAGGCATCGAAGAAACCAGCCATGAACTTCTTCTCCTCGGTCTTTGTTAGACCAAGCGGATATTAGCAGCAGCACTGCAACTGCTCCGGTTGCTCCGATCAAGACACCGGTCACTCAAGGCAAGGCATCGACATCACCTCCTGCGATTCAAACTCAGAGATCTCAGATTCGTGTTACAGAGAAAGTGAAACAGGAAGACAAGTTAATGGGTATTAACTTACAATCGAACAGGCCCAGTAACTTGTCTATCGAACAAGACAAGCCCAACAAGAGGGAAATGTCCAATGCAGAAGTTACTAACCTCACAACCGAAGAGGCCAAGCCCAATATCTCTCCTCACCCTTCTCAATCACAACGGATAGTTGCACCTGCACAAGGAGACAAAGACATAGTCAAGAAAGGACAAGTTAAAGCTGAGTGTACGGATCCAATAGTTCTCAAGAACAGATTTGAGTGTCTAAACTTGAGTGAGGAGAGTTAATACCAATGAGCTGTCATAAGGAAAACCCTAGTTTTGTAATGCCTATATAAGGACTATTGATGTAACAAGTCAAAATTAAGAAAATACAAAAGAAAGGTTTTTACCCTAAAGGAGCCGCTGTGCTCTTCTCTTTATGGTATCAGAGCCATGGATCAAGCTATCCAACTCTATTCACCTCCTACTCTTCACATTTCGAACTGTGTTACTGTTCAACTGACAGAAAAAAACTATCTCTTGTGGAAAACACAGTTTGAGTCTTTTCTCTCTGGACAAAACCTTCTAGGGTTTGTCAATGGTGCTTTCTTACAACCTCTTGCGTCGATCCCAGTTCCTGCTATTGATGGTCAAGTTGCTCATGTACCAAATCCGGACTTCTTAGCGTGGCACCGCGCTGACCAAGTTGTTCGTGCTTGGCTCCTAGGGTCTCTCTCTGAAGATATCCTGCGTGATGTTGTTCATACCTCGACTGCTCAAGAACTCTGGTATGCTCTGGCTCAACACTTCAACAAGGTATCAGCTTCTCGACTTTTTGAGCTACAACACAAACTGCAAACTGTTGAAAAGTTAGATAAGCCAATGGATGAGTATCTTAGAGAAATTAAACGAGTTTGTGAACAACTTGCCTCTATTGGTAGTCCGGTTAGTGAACAAATGAAGATTTTTGCTGCGCTTAAAGGTCTAGGTAGAGAATACGAACCTATCAAAACCTCTGTTGAAGGGTCAATGGATACTCAGCCTTCATTGACCTTGGATGCTGTGATGTCAAGACTCACTAGCTATTCTGATCGCCTTGCAAGCTACCATGGTGGTTCTGAAGTGTCTCCCCACATGGCTTTCAACACAGTCTCCTCTGATTACTACAACAACAATAACAGAGGAAGAGGCAACTCTCGTTATGGAAATAATAGAGGCAGAAACAATTTCTCAACAAAAGGAAGGGGATTCCATCAACAAATCTCGCAAATACCTGGTGGAAATAACAAGGTTATCTGTCAGATTTGCGGAAAACCTGGTCATCCAGCCTCTAAGTGTTGGCACCGGTTTGACAACAGCTACCAATTTGAAGGTGTTCCACAAGCTTTGGCTGCTCTCCAAATTACTGATGTCACTGATCAGAACGGAAGTGAATGGGTATCTGATACTGGTGCAACTGCTCATGTGACCAACTCTCCTCACCATCTGCAACAAGCTCAAACGTATGAAGGTAATGAGTCAGTAATGGTGGGAGATGGAAGCTTTCTACCAATCACTCACACTGGTTCTGCTAGTCTTCCCTCAACCTCTGGTAACTTACCTCTTAACAATGTTCTTGTTTGTCCTGGCATTGCTAAACCTTTGTTGTCTGTTTCAAAGCTTACTACAGATTATCCTTGTGGCTTTCAATTTGACTGTGATGATGTGCGTATTTATGACAAGGCAACAAGGGGGTTGTTAGTAAAGGGAAGATACAGTAAAGGGTTATATACACTGAGGAACTCACATGAAGGATCTCGGTTTCAAGTCAACTTCTCGTCAAGACAGCACACGGCAAGTGAAGATGTTTGGCATAAGAGACTGGGACATCCTCAGGTTCAAGTTCTTCAGCAACTTTCTGCAACAAAAGCTATCAATATTAGCAATAAAACTACCAAGAAGATCTGTGAAGCTTGTCAACTTGGGAAGAGTAGTAGATTACCTTTTTCTCCTTCGCTTTTTGTAGCCTCTAGACCTCTTGAGAGGGTACACTGTGATCTATGGGGTCCTTCTCCAATAATGTCTGTTCAAGGATTCAAATACTATGTTATTTTCATTGATCACTATTCACGATTCTGTTGGTTCTATCCTCTTAAGCTCAAGTCTGATTTTCTACAAACTTTCTACAATTTTCAAGCACTAGTGGAAAATCAGCATCAACAAAAGATTGGTACCTTTCAGTGTGATGGTGGTGGTGAGTTTACAAGCAATCAGTTTACTGCTCATCTGCAGAAACACGGGATTCAACAGCACATCTCCTGTCCACACACTCCACAACAGAACGGATTAGCAGAGCGAAAGCATAGACATATAGTAGAATTGGGGTTATCTATGATGTTTCAAGGGCAGGTACCTCAAAAATACTGGGTGGAAGCTTTTTATACGGCAAACTTCCTTATCAACCTGCTGCCTACTACTGCTTTGGATAAAAATCCTAGTCCTCATGAGGTTCTAACAGGACAGGCTCCCAGTTACACTGCTCTCAGAGTGTTTGGTTGTGCATGTTATCCAACCCTCCGTGATTATGCTGCAACAAAATTTGATCCAAGATCATTGAAATGTGTTTTTCTGGGATATAATGCTAAGTACAAGGGTTACAGATGTCTGTTACCTTCCACTGGGCGTGTCTATATCAGCAGACATGTAATCTTTGATGAAGAAACTTTTCCCTTTGCTACCACCTCAAGTATCAACAAGAAACAATGCACTCCCCTAATGAATGCATGGTACAAAAGCTTTCCTGCAACAAGCTCAGGTCAGTTACAGGAGCCGCATACAACAAATTCAGCACAACAGAAGACAAACAAACCTCTGTTTACATCAGAAGACTTCCCACCTCTTCCGACAGTGCAACACTCTAGGCAACAGTCTTCAGTTGTGTCCACTGATGAAGGAGAGGAAAGTACTGGGTGTACGACAGGCTTCGATCCTGCTTCTATAGGCAACAGCTTTTCTTCTTCTTCTATCAGGACGGATATTTCTGAACAAGCTTCAACATCAGTTTCTCAACATCAGTCTCCTGCTTCTGTTACTCCGATTACCTCTGTAGCTCCAACTCCTTCTGTTACACCTGCAATTTCACCACAGAATGTTATACTATCACAGACTCCTATGTCCACTCCAAGCACTCAAGGTACAGATAAAACATTGACACAAGAGTCATCTACCTCTGTAGCATCCTCTCCAGGTTTGAGTTCTCCTGGTCAAGACTCAGGTGCTTCATCAGTGTCCTCACCAGCTTCGTCAGTCAGTAGCTCTCAGGACACTACAAAAACATCACAGGCAGAACCTGTTACATTAGCTCAGCCCAGTCATGGAATGACAACAAGATTAAAGGATGGCATAAGAAAACCAAATCCTAGATATGCTTTATTAACACATAAAGTCTCATATCCGGAACCAAGAACAGTCACTGAAGCTCTAAAGCATCCTGGCTGGAATGGAGCAATGGGTGAAGAAATGGGGAATTGCAAGGCAGCTAACACGTGGTCGTTGACACCTTCTGCACCAAACATGAAAGTGTTAGGTAACAAATGGGTTTTTAGGGCAAAGTTAAATGCTGATGGTTCTTTACAAAAGCTCAAGGCTCGGTTAGTTGCTCAAGGATTTGACCAAGAAGAAGGAATTGATTACCTTGAAACTTACAGCCCAGTGGTTCGTACAGCTACTGTTCGAGCTGTATTGGATCTAGCTACTAAAATGCAATGGGACATCAAGCAAATGGATGTCCAAAACGCCTTTCTCCATGGAGACCTCACTGAAACAGTCTACATGAAGCAGCCGGCCGGTTTCGTTGATCCAGATAAACCGGATCATGTGTGTCTCCTGCACAAAGCTTTATATGGGTTAAAACAAGCTC
This sequence comes from Camelina hispida, assembly GCA_023657505.1. Lineage (NCBI taxonomy): Eukaryota > Viridiplantae > Streptophyta > Magnoliopsida > Brassicales > Brassicaceae > Camelina > Camelina hispida. Next base: position 1,556,367 of record CP094635.1, on the reverse strand, counting down.
CTCGAGCTTGGTTTGATAAATTTAGTAACTACTTATTGGAATTTGGTTTTACCTGCAGCATTCCAGACCCTTCGCTCTTTGTTTACAGAAGAGATGGTGCAGTTATTGTGTTGTTGCTCTATGTAGACGACATGCTCATTACCGGTAACTCTTCAGCTGCAATGACCACCTTCCTCTCAGCTCTTAACACGCAGTTCCGTATGAAAGATCTTGGGCAGATGCATTATTTTCTGGGGATCCAAGCGCACTTTCATCCCTCTGGTTTGTTCCTCTCACAGCAAAAGTATGCTGAAGACTTGTTGGTTGCTGCTGCAATGAGTGAATGCTCTACAGTTTCTACTCCTCTGCCACAACAATTGGAAATAGCAAGGTCAAAACACAAAGAACCATTTACAAATCCAACATATTTTAGGAGTCTTGCTGGAAAATTACAGTATCTGACTCTTACCAGGCCAGACATTCAGTTTGCGGTTAATTTTGTGTGTCAGAAGATGCATGCTCCCACCTTTGGTGATTATCATCTCCTCAAACGGATTCTGCGATACATCAAAGGCACAATAACAATGGGGATCAATTTTCGTAAAAACACAAGCAGTACACTTCGCGTATACAGTGACAGTGATTATAATGGCTGTGCTGATACAAGTAGATCAACTGGAGGATACTGTACGTACCTTGGAACCAATCTTATATCCTGGTCCTCACAGAAGCAAGACTCTGTAGCTCGAAGCTCAACTGAAGCAGAATATCGAGCAATGTCCGATGCAGCAGCAGAGATCACGTGGATTTGTAACATTCTCAGAGAACTCGGAGTTCCTCAATACCAATCTCCTGAGCTGTATTGTGACAATCTCTCAGCCGTATATCTCACTGCGAATCCAGCTTTTCACAAGAAGAGTAAGCACTTTGCTAACCACTATCATTATGTTAGAGAAAAGGTAGCTCTTGGAACAGTTATAGTCAAGCACATACCTGGACACCAGCAGATCGCTGACATATTCACCAAATCGCTTCCGCCTGGACCCTTCAATTCCCTACGGTACAAACTCGGTGTGGTCCTTCCTCCCACACAGAGTTTGCGGGGGAGTATTAGCAGCAGCACTGCAACTGCTCCGGTTGCTCCGATCAAGACACCGGTCACTCAAGGCAAGGCATCGACATCACCTCCTGCGATTCAAACTCAGAGATCTCAGATTCGTGTTACAGAGAAAGTGAAACAGGAAGACAAGTTAATGGGTATTAACTTACAATCGAACAGGCCCAGTAACTTGTCTATCGAACAAGACAAGCCCAACAAGAGGGAAATGTCCAATGCAGAAGTTACTAACCTCACAACCGAAGAGGCCAAGCCCAATATCTCTCCTCACCCTTCTCAATCACAACGGATAGTTGCACCTGCACAAGGAGACAAAGACAAAGTCAAGAAAGGACAAGTTAAAGCTGAGTGTACGGATCCAATAGTTCTCAAGAACAGATTTGAGTGTCTAAACTTGAGTGAGGAGAGTTAATACCAATGAGCTGTCATAAGGAAAACCCTAGTTTTGTAATGCCTATATAAGGACTATTGATGTAACAAGTCAAAATTAAGAAAATACAAAAGAAAGGTTTTTACCCTAAAGGAGCCGCTGTGCTCTTCTCTTTAGCGGACGACTCTCAACAAGAACCAAACCGATCAACATGAATAATACCAAAATTGAACTCACAACTGCTTTGTTCATCATTATATTTGAGATATAGCAACTCAGGAACTCTCTCTGTCTATACAAAAATAATCTTCTTTTTATTATCTTTTTACACTTGAGGAGATATAATGAAATTTGTTGTGAGTGTTATGTGGATTTAGCTAGTATATGATTATATAGTAGTGAAGTGATCGAGGAGATGCAAAGTTTGAATTGTTATACTTGACTAAGTTTGAATTTCAAAACAATGTGATCATTGAAATTGCTTATGCATGCTTCCTGGGAAGATACCCAATTTGTCTCCTAAGCGTCCAATTTTGTGTGTATTTATTGAACAAAATAATAATGAAAGCCATCAATGAGGAAATGATAAGTTACAAAATAAAAGAATTTTAGCTTATCATCAATTTAACATTGTAGACCAAATACAAAGTTTGATTGTTTGGAGCAGACGGCAGCTAAAAAAAAATAAAAGTAGATTTTTAGTTGTAGACCAAAAATAATGTTTGAACTTCAAACTCGTCAAAGTCACACATATGATAGGTAACCGGTTTAGTTTTTGGTTTTAGTAGATTTATCAACCGAATGAAGTTTGGTTCAATACATACACGATTTAAATACTGTATTTTTTTTTTTTTGCTTTATTTAAAATTTTGAAATGTACATATATTTTGAAACTACATTTTTTTTTTTGAAAAAAAAATTTAAACAAATAACTGAAATTTAAACAAAAATCGAATAGGGTTTTTCGGTTTTGTTAAACCAGCTGATTTGGAAACTAAGGAGTGACATAAGCTAGGTCTGACTTATAAACGGATCCCGATCCCGTGTAGTAGTATTAGTTTAAAACTTTAAATGATGTTTTATAGTACCAATTTTGTTGATAGATACACCAACCTAAAATAATCAATGCTTCAAAAGTTCAAACACTTTGGTGTTTATATTTTTCTTGCATGACCAAAAAATAGATCTTCACACGTGGTTATTATTTCAAAAACATTGAACAACCCACATTTTACTACAAAATTCAACATCCAAAATTTGATCTTTTGTTAGGTAAAGATTTATTTTATGAAAAGACAAAACCATTGGTCTTTCTGTCAACTCTTGCTGCTATATGGTGTTGAATTATGATCACTTTTCCCATCTTTACTACAAATTCAACGGAGTTGTGATGTGTTTTTATTTCTTTCAAAAGAAAATGAAATAGTTTGGGAGTAAAAATTATTAATGTTAGCCAACTATTTACGTAAAGGGATAAATTGTTTTCATCGAAACAAATTGGTTCCCTTTCGTAACAAAAATTGTTCCTTTATTTCCGCAGTTATAGAGTAAGACAAAGAAACCATATTGCAGAGCATCAGGAAACTCTTTCTCACATTAATATAAGGTGAAATCACTATCATTCCAATTTTTATATAACTTTTTAACCAATTATTTAATCAACTTACAAGCAAATTACTTAAAACCCGGTCCACTGTTTCATTTCTTGGAATAAGGTGAAAAATAATTTGTGAAAGTTTTAAAAAATCAAGTTTTGTTTGGCCAAAACGATATAGTTTATTAATTAGTGGCGTAAGACCACACCAGAATATAATAGGTAGAAAAAATGTTAACTATATATAGTTCGGACATGGTAGTCCATTAATATTGGAATCAAATTCTGCCTTAATAAATTCATTATCTAGATTCTAGTCTTTTCTATTCCGTCCAATTACATGAAATATATGTAATTCTTTAAACGATATCTTTGACAAAAGAATTTCAAGTAGCATCTTGATTTACTTAAAATGAAATCCATACCCAAAAGCAATCTCCACTTAGCATCTTGATTTACTTAAAATGTAAATCCTTTGGAACAGCAAATATAATAACAAACATTTGTATATAAGTACTGATTAATAGTTGCAAATTGCAAGTAGCAACACACGACTTTCTTATACAAAAGATAATTAATATTTGGTTAGGCTAACCGCTAACTACATTATCGCCCAATCCAAACGTCTATATCTGAAATCCTACCGCCGTGACGCGTACGTTGTAAATTGCATACTTGCATGCCTAAGAGAAGATATTTCGAAAAATATTGGGATATTTGCTGAAACTGAAGCGATGGTTTCGATCATAACAGAGTAATAAAATTATGTTAAGTTGATAATAAGTGTCTTGATGTAGCAATTAATTAAATTATAAACGATTTATGTATATGTAGTTCCTAAAATCGAATGTAAATAAAACTATATATACTTATATATATACATCTCTAAGAATTAAGGTACATAGTACAACTATAACATCTCAAAAGAACATAATTGTGACTGAACAATGAAAATATCATAATTAGTATATCAAAAATATGTTGTGTTTCACATGGTTCGTCCATGAATACTATATTCATACTTGACCACTATAATATTCACATAATGACTACAAGAAGTTAAAATAGTTCTACAACTCGATTATATAAAGAAAGAAAAAAGAAAAAAAAAAATAGATTCGAAGATGCAAGATTGATAACGAAATAAAATTGAGGGTACATGTGGGGGAAGTGACGTTTTAAAAACAAAAAGGGAAAAAGAGGAAGAAGATAGATGCCTTATATATTGTTATCATGACAACTATGAAGCAAAGTTAGAGTCCGTCCATACAAGTATTTTGTGTGTGTACCACCGAATTTGTCTGTCTATGTTAATCTTCTCCCTTCTTTTTTCTCAATCCCCACGAGCCACGATGACAATTATGTTTTGTTCGTTTTTTTTTTTGTTCGAGAGTTCATCGAGTTAATTATATGTATACTTTCCCTGAATTATGTTTTTTGTTTTGAATTATGATTTATGATTCACATTTGTAGTGTACTATGATTCAAACATTAGGTGAACAATAATCAATATTTGGTGAAAACACTTAAACTCATAAAAACAACTCATTATTAGTCTTTTTGTTATTTGGTTTTTTTTAAACAACTCATTAATCTTTTTTATTTTCGACGTTTTGGTAGGCAACTATTATCAATCAAACAAATGATGACCGTTAACTGGATCATGGATTTAAAACAAATCATTAATATTTAACGAAACAATTATAAAACTGAGTTTGGGGCTATACAAGGAAAACGTTCTGCTGCACAGCAGAACAAGTCTCGAGGATTCGTATAGTCAAATTTATTCCGATCAAATTATTCGCGAAAGTGTGTGATAAAATACGTACTTTCATCTCTCTCTTACCTCCTCCTACGTCACATCCACGCATTGGTGCCCTAGCTTCATCAGTACTCTTCAAATTTCCACGGCCGTAGATTTTAAATCAAGTTATTAACGTATAAAGCCATTGTAATAACTGGATCCTTTACTCGAATGTTATCGACAATATTAGTTGTATATAGAATTTTAAAATAATAAAATATGTAATATTCCAGTAGTTGTGGCAGTGCTCTACTACGTCCACTTAGTTCACTTTGCTATTGCTAAATTTGCATGGTGATCACTAGCCTTCCTGTCGGTATAAATGTTTTAAGATCATGAAACAATGTAACCCAAAATATTGATATAGTTTTCTTGCCAAACTCCACTTATAACAAAAATATTATAATATTTTAATCACCAACGACAACTTGAATTGTCATTTAGGAGATCGATTCATGATTAGAATCGTGTGTCTTTAGCACTAATTAAACAAATAACATTTTAAAAAATATATTCTGGACAAGAAATCCCATAACTTAATATTCTACCCTAATTTCATATTCATATCTTAAGCAAAACAAAAACAATAATAATGAAAATTAGCTGGTCAAATTAAAAAAAAACAATTTACACTTTTTGAAAGGTCCATTTCCAAAGAAGCTAGAGACCGTCCTTTTTAACTAATTCGCCTACACCATCCCCTTATATCGAGGGTCTAATACTACACCTTATTCCATTTTATATTCCCTAACAATTTTTTTTCAAATTTTTTGTATTATTTTATTTAATGAAAACTCCCATCTTCCTTCCTCTCCATCCTTTTTCCATCTACCTTTGAATCTTTTGACACTTGTATATAAAGCTTTACTTCCTCCTTTGTTACTCCTTTTCTATCAATCACCAAAACACATTCATTGTTTTAAACCCTAAAACCCCAAGAACCGAACTACCAAAAAAAAATGAGACCCTTTGGCTTGATCTTTACGGTCATGTTCTTGGTCTCAGCCTTTTCGGAATCAAGAACAGCCGATTGCAGAGTTCTCCTTGGTGGTTTGACGACTGAGGATATCGTTCAATCTAGAAATCATGGGGTCGATTTGCGAAGTGAAGACTTATTTGGGGTCGTGATACATGGTTATAGGAAGTTAAGGTGGCTCTCTTCAGCTGGAGAGAGGATGCATACAATGGCTTCAGGACCGAGCAGGAGAGGTGCTGGTCACTAAAACACTAACACAGAACAATACATTATTCAATATTTATTTAGCTCAGGTTATACGACTACATTTGTTATAGATCATTATATTTATTCAGTCGTTACAGATCAGTGTGTAAAGTTTAGAAGGGAGATATATTCTTTGATCATCATTCAATAGTCTGGTTTCCTTCTCATAAACACCCATGTATAGTATACGTACCAATAAATAGATTTCCATATCAGATCAAACTTAAAAGTAAGTAATTTTGAGATCTACGTCAAGCCATCATGTTTATTCGAGATGAATCACTAATATGGATTAAGGAGCGTTAAATAAGCCGTTATCGGCCATTCTGATGAAACACAACCACATGATTATCTTATAAGGAACACGTACACTGGCTGGTTGATGTCATCCAAACAAAAAAAAGTTGATTAATTCAGGTGTTACTACTACATATAGTTGGAATTGGAATATAATTTGGTCGCAAATGATATTTTGTGATTCGATTTTTATGAGATGCAAACGTTTTGTTTTGGAGTGTTGGGTTCGAAGTGTTGGCCTTTGGGGAATTAAAAGGACATTTTTAAAAATAATAATATATTGTCCTTCCATAGGAGCCGGAAATGGAAACTGGAAAGCTTCATGTACACTACGAGTTCTGAGTGGGGCTCAATTTTGACAATTACCATATTGTCATCCAGTGGCGGAGCTAGGAATTCAGTTTACCAGGGTCAAATTTTTTTTTAAAGGGTCAATTATGTTATTAAAGTTTTTTATGGGGGTCATTTGTGCTATTTTATCAGGGTCAATTTGATTTTTTTCCTAATATATCACCTAATTTTATAAATTCACCAGGGTCAATTGACCCTTATGACTCTGAGCTGCCTCCGCCACTGTTGTCATCCAGCTTTCGAAGGATCGAATCCTAAAAAGTCCGGTTTATTACAAAAATTAATAAGATACAATACAATTGATCGAATCTATTGCGATAAAATAATAATATAAAATTTTCATTTAATATTAAAAAAAATATATATATAATAGTATTAATACGTTTCATAAAGTGGGTATGAAAAAAAAAAAAAAAAAAAAATCTTATACCTCGATAGCTATTGCCATGTAATTGCACTGTGAAAATTAAACAAAAAGCCCATTAAAGGCCCATTTACATTGTCTTTAATTAGTACACAACATCAAAGAGACAGTGATCAAATATTATCCATTCTCGTTTGCATGTAAAAGCAGTGGACAGAGAGACGACGATGAGTACTATGATGAAGCCAAGCAGGAGTGAAGAAGTATCCGACCCGGAACAGCAGATCAAGAACTCTAACCAGATCAGAGCTGATTTCGATTCCTTAGCTCCAAAACGACCCACTAAACCCACTCGTAGTGAACCTGGACCGGATGGATCTTTCTCCACCTCAGACGAAGCCACGGACCATCCTGAAGCTGACAAATTCCGATCTCTCCAGTCACAAACTCATGTTCGGCTCTCAATAAAACTCAACTCTTTTCTCTTCACATAAAAAAACTATAACATTGTCGTTAAATTTTGAGTTTCTGGTACTACAGGGTAAAGTTATAGGTGAGGGAGATTCATCTGCAGTTCAAGATGAGTTCTCGGAAACAGAATATTACACAAATCTCACCGCCACTGATAAGCAACATCACACGGTTCTCATTCTCTCTCTCCATTTCTTTTAAAAAGTTCCCATCAGAAGAAATCTAATTAATTCTTTAACCGTGTGTTCTGTTTCTGACATTTTAGACTGGAAGTGGGTTTATCAATGTGGTGAAGGAAGACGGTGGTGGAGAGACAACCGAGGCCGTGACTTCCGCCGCAATCGGAGACGGAGGAGAAAAAGCTGTTTACAGAAGCAATCCAGCGACGAACGAATGGATCCCTGCGGCGGCGGAGGAAGATCTCGTTTCTGAATTTTCATCTAAACCGACACGGAGCGAGAGTTGTTGAATGGATCTTTTCTCAAAAACATAATGTGTTATCTACTTTGTTTCTCCAGATGTTCTGTTTCTTGATGATCAAAAATGTGTTATCTACCTGTCTGTTTGTATTCAATATTATGAAACAATGACTTTTATTTGTGATAAGAACAACAACTCTTTAAACTTTCAAAGTATATCCATGATAAGAACACATTTTATGTGGACTATATTGCAGCAAACGGTTGAGACATCAGATATTTTTCTTCTACTACTCATTACTTTGTTTTCTTTCTTTCGGTTAAAGATAAATGTCAATAAATGGTCATCTCAATTCTCAACCAACGAATGCGAAGTTAGTTGACGTTACAATAACCACATGAGCCCCATGCATGCCTGTTGTTGGCCAAAAAAACAAAAAAAAAACAAAGTGTCCCCAGCCAAACAAGAACAACAATTCAGAAGTAATCTCACGTGGTCTGCAAGTGATAACTGATGGTTTAGCCTTAGGCATACTTAAAAGTCCCGGACCTTCATATTAGGGATACAATATCCCACATTGTGAAATGCAGTCGATTCTATTCGAACTCTGGTCTGGTGTTGACTCACAACATGTTTGGACCAACGAGCCGAAAGTAACGTAGTTGAGTAACTTGTTTAGGGATACAATATCCCACATTGGAAGTTGAGTAGGATCTTAAGTAGTATATATAAGATATGGGTCTCTCCACTCATTGCCAATTGGTTTTGAGTTGGAAGCCCAATATCTAACATGGTATCAGAGCCCGGTCCGCACATACTCAACCCAATACATAATCGGCCCGACCCAATAGTTGGTCCGCCGATTCATGCCCAAACATACCGAGATTGATGCTTAAAGAAACCATCATCTCGAGGGGGCGTATTAGGGATACAATATCCCACATTGGAAGTTGAGTAGGATCTTAAGTAGTATATATAAGATATGGGTCTCTCCACTCATTGCCAATTGGTTTTGAGTTGGAAGCCCAATATCTAACACTTCAGTCATATCAACCGGGCCTCCTGAGCCGTTTCCCCATTCAAAACACTGAATCATCAAACCCAATAACAAACCCACAACCTAATTTAGCGAGTAGGAGAACATTCTTGGTGATAAGGAATGTAACAAGAAATGGTGAGAAGAAGTAAAATAATGCAACCCTGGACATCTTAATTTTTCTTCTTTTCTCTAACTTTTGTGTAATTTGTTTTTTCCTCCGTATACGCCATGAATGAAATGGTGCAAAACACTGCTTTTATTCATTTAATGATTTAACACCCATAGTTTTAAGACTCAACACGTGGCATTTAAAAGACTTTATTTTACGTGTTTGTACACAACATCTATTTATATCACTTTACTGACAACGACACGTGTCTTACACATAGCTCGCAGCGGAGTAGCTTTAGGCATAGTGATGCCTTCGGCTTCAGTCATGTCCAAGAGCTCTTCACCGACTCTCTCCCACTCAAAACACTGAATCAAACTCCCGAGAGCAAGGGTTACTAACCGCTTCCCAAGCTCGGCTCCAGGACAAGCTCGCCGTCCCATCCCAAACGGGATTAGCTTTTGAGCCTCTCCTTCTTTCTCGAACCTCTCCGGCTTAAACCTTTCCGGCTCTTCCCATAAACCTGGATCTCTGTGCATAGCCCATGCGTTTGTTAATAACAACGTGCCACGTGGCATATCATAGCCCGCCACTTTACATTCATCCGATGAGAAATGAGGGAGTAGTAGCGGAACCGCAGGATATAAACGTAACGTTTCCGACACAGTGTTTTGCAGATAAGGAAGATTCACAATGTCTGATTCCTCGATTAACCGGTCAGAACCAATTTTATCATCGATCTCCGCTCTCACTTTCTCGAGTATCTCTGGATGGTTCAACAAATTTGACATCGCCCATTCTAGCGTCACTTCTGACGTCTCTGTCCCTGCAACTACAAGAGCCTGTGCGTGCATCTCTAAATTAGTAAACTCTCTCCAAAATACATATGTAGATTAATATTAATGAACTTACGAGTATGATTCCTTTGATGATGACATCAGTGTAATACTCAGGTTGGGTTTCTTGGAAAGAAAGCAAATGATTGATCAAAGTCTGACCTTTTTCTTTCTCCGCACGTTTCTCATCAACCAATTTTTGCAGAAACTTATCGAGTCGATTCCCCAAAATTTTGGTTTGTTGTTCAAAATTTGTGACCCAATTTATGATCGGAAGATAATCAGCCAAATTTCCAGCACTGGCGCCGGTCACAATCTCCGATATAAGTTCCCTCACGAGTTTGGCTTCATCATTGTCTTCTGTACCGCCCCCATAATATCGCTTCCCAGCTACCATCATGATGATGCTGTTGAATACCAAGTTGGCTAATAACGATTTCAACTCCACTTCAACAAATCCCTGTGAAATTAACGATAACTTATCAAATTTTGTTACATTATGTAAATTTTAATGATGTATATATATATATATATATATACAAAAAAGCTACCTATATCAAGCAAATAATGAAATAATAATATCGAACCGCATATTTATGGTAAATTTATCGTCTTCGTTTTACAATTACAGTTATATGAATCCAGTTATATGAATTAGGTTTCCTTATTTTGGAAAATAAAAAGATACTTGTGATCAATTACAGTTGAGATCTATCTAAGTATGTATACGAATTAATGTATGTATAGTAAGATAGAATGACGACTGACAATTTTATGGCGGTCCGTAACGGATAAATATAATTAAATGTCGGTCCATACGTATTGGTATGGACAAATTCAACCGCATGAGTGGTAGATAGATAATTTGCTTTACTTACGACAAGAAAATAAAAGATAAATGACGAATAAACAAAAAAAAAAAGACGTTACGTGTAAGGAGTCTCTAGAGAGAGTTGTAATGAGCCGTCGGATCTCGTCTTTACGGATAGACATAAACGTACTGATCCTATGAGATGAAAATATCTCGACGGCGGCGATGCGGCGGAGATTCCTCCAGTGGTCGCCGTAAGGAGCTGCAATCATATTGGTGGAGTTGTAACCGACGTGTTTGGCCATGATGATATCAGGACGGTTAGCAAGAACGATGTCGTTTTTGGTGAAGCATTCTTCGGCGACAGAACGTGAGGAGATGACGTAAACGAGGCGGTTTCCGAGACGGAGGTGGAAGATAGGAGCGTTTCCAAGAGACTGAGAGATGGAGAGGAATGTTCGGTGGACTGGTTGCTTGAGGAGGTGAAGGTGGCCGATAACCGGTAGAGGATAAGCTGGAGAAGGAGGAAGATTAAGGTTCCGGTTTGATTTTGTGAGCAAGAGTTTGATAGAGATAACGAGAAAGAGAAAGGAGAGAAGTAAGCTTTGGGTGATGTCCATTTTCTTGTTGATTGATTCTTTGTGTTTTTTCTTTGTTTGTATAAGTTGTGTTGTCGTGTGTGGGAGAGGGACCAGATGTTACTTTGTGGACTTGAAAGCAAGAAAATTAAATAGACTGAAAACTACATTTCGTAAACGTTTGGATTGAAAAAAGAAAAAAAAATTTGGATTGAGATTTTATTGAAGAAGAAAAGCCAATAATTGATTTTTGATGACCGAGACAGTAGTATAATGCCTAGTAGTTTGTGTTATTTAGCGTTATTGACTTATTGTATTACACACTCACACAGCTGTGACGATCCCATATCTTTGACTGGCGAGAATATATATATAATTACAGCACTCATTGGACTATTATTTGAGTAATTAAAAGTTATTTTGTTTTCTTTTATTTCGTTTAAACCTAAGAAAATAAATAAAAGTCTCAACATGATTTTCATGTTCAGTACTTCCATATAACAAATATAGGAAACATTACAAAGAATAATTTTCATTCTCAACATGAAGTGTACTAGCGAGAAAGCGTTTTTTGCACATGGCTCGCAACGGCTTCTTTTTGGGCATAGTAACTCCTTTACCTTCCTTCATATCAATAAGTTCGACACCAATTCTCTCCCACTCGAAACACTGGATCAACGACCCAAGAGCCAAGCCCACAAACCGATGAGCAAGTCCAGCTCCAGGACAAGCCCGTCGTCCGAGCCCAAACGCCATAACCTTTTGAGTTTCCCCTTCCTTATCAAACCTATCCGGCTTGAACTGCTCTGGATCTTTCCATAGCTCCGGATCTCTGTGCATTGCCCACACATTCATTAATAGCATTGTACCACGTGGCATATCGTAGCCTCCTACTTCACAATCTTCCGATGATAAGTGAGGGAGTAGCAACGGAGCTGGAGGATACAAACGGAGTGTTTCCAACATAATGTTTTGGAGATAGGGGAGATTCACAATATCCGGTTCATCCACTAACCGGTCTAAACCGATTTTATCATCAATTTCAATTCTTGCTTTCATTAGTACATCTTGATGGTTCAACAAATTAGACAATGCCCATTCTAACGTTATCGATATCGTGTCCGTTCCCGCAACTATCAAGTCCTGCACATAATAATCAATGATATTACGATAGATATTTTAGTATAGCTAGTGATGAGTCCGTAATATATGCTTACAAGGATGATTTGTTTGATGATAACATCCGTATAGTGACTAGGTTGAGTTTCTTGGAGAGAAAGCAAGTGATGAATCATCGTCTGACTTGTTTCTTTCTCTGCACGTTTCTCATCTATCAGTTTCTGCAAGAAGGCGTCGAAACGATGAGCCACGTCTTTGATCCGTGCTTCGGTATCTGTGAACCAACCCAAAAACGAGAGATAATCAGCGTAGTTTCTTCCACCATCGCCGGCCACTACCTCAGACACCAACTGCCTCGTGAGTTTGGCTTCCTCTTCGTCCTCTGTATCATCACCGTAGTATTGTTTCCCAGCTATTATCCTGATGATGTTGTTGAAGACCAAGTTTGTAAATAGTGATTTCATCTCCACCTCCACAAAGCCCTGATTTCGTAACATATGTAATCAGTTTAACTTTATAGTTTCTGATTGAAAAAGGTATAGTGAGTTGTAGACATACGTGTAAGGAGTCTTGGGAGAGACGTAATATAAGCCGTCGGATCTCGTCTTTACGGATATGCAAAAACGTAGAGAGCCTATGGGACGAAAATAGCTCAGAGGCGGTGATTCGACGGAGGCTCCGCCAATGGTCGCCGTAAGATGCTCCGATCATATGTTTAGCATTATAACCTAAATGCTTGTTCATCATCATCACTGGCCGGTTCGCCAAAACGATATCGTTTTTGGTGAAACATTCCTCGGCAACGGCACGTGACGAGACTACGTACACGTGACGGTGTCCGAGACGGAGATGGATGATTGGAGCATTTCCCAAAGACTGAGAGAATGAAAGAAATTTCCGATGGAAAGGTCGCTTCATGAGGTGAAGGTGGCCGATCACCGGCAATGAGTTTGCCGGAGTCGGTGGAATTTTTGGCTTAGGCTTTGATTTTGTGTATAAAAATGTGATAGAGAAAAAAAGAAATATTGAGAGAAGTGAAATTTGGAGATAGTCCATTCTTTTTTTTCGTTTGTTGTTGTTGAATGCTTGAACTTGTTACATCGTAACTCTTATATATTGTGGCCTATACGCAACGCGTGTGTGAGAGATGTCACATGGAGTCCAGATGTGTGAAACGTGTTTGAGAGGTAATTATATATATTATGTTTGAATATGATCTTGCTTAGAAAAAAAAAAAAACTATGTGATTTGTAATCTTTTACAACTTTGTTCTTCTTATTACGGTTACTGATTAAGCTGACAATCATATCAATTTGGTGGTACTTAACTGGTAACATTGGCATGAAAATGAATGAGGAGATTTTAAACAAAAAAATCGCGTTTGTGCTCTTGTATTTCTCGAAGGTTTGCTTGAAACGATATTTAGAGTGGTTAAGGTATGTGGCTTCACCGTTACCAGATAAAATGCTCCATTTTCAACATCTCGAAGTGTTGTCCAATAAAATGAATCTTTGATTTTTTTTTCCTTCCCGTTATTATGATGAAAGATGATCAAAAACAGGTCAGATGATTCTAATAAGGGAGAATATATAACGTAAAAGTTTCAATCTACGTAAAAAACATGTGCATATTTCGTTTTCACACAACTCTCTGTATAGGGTCACAATGCTCGAAAGTAAAACGAAGAAAGCCGAAGCTCACTATGGCACTATCTATGTTTCCGTGGGATTTGCGACCCCAAAATATATATTTGATTTTATAACCAATATATATTTGATGTTGATATAAAATTACGACTAAATGTGAAACCATTTATTTTATTTTTAAAAAACTTAAAATACATTTTTAATAACAACACAACAGATAGATTATTATTATTTTACTTGACACTTATAGATTAAACAAGCTTCACATACTTGACGAAACACGACAAGATAGATTTAAGATTTCACATCACTTTACTCACGATGTTACGGGCTCTGCACATAGCTCGTAACGGAAGCATTTTAGGCAACGTAACTCCATCGTCTTCGGTCATGTCCACAAGTTCCTCACCAACCCTTTCCCACTCGAAACATTGAACCAAAGCTCCGAGAGTCAGTCCCACCAACCGTTGAGCAAGCCCGGCTCCAGGGCAAGCTCTTCTTCCTATCCCAAACGGCATCATCAGCTTATGAATTTCCCCTTCCTTTTCAAATCTCTCTGGCTTAAACCTCTCAGGTTCCTCCCATAACTTGGGATCTCGCTGCATAGCCCACGCATTGGCCAACAGTATCGTCCCACGTGGCATATCGTATCCCGCAACTTTACAATCATCCGATGACATGTGAGGGAGTAGTAACGGGACGGCTGGATACAAACGTAGTGTTTCCGACACAGTGTTTTGAAGATAAGGAAGATTCACAATGTCTGACTCGTCTATTAACCGATCTAAACCGACTTTTTCATCGATTTCAGATCTTACTTTCATGAGTATCTCTGGATGGTTCAACAAACTTGACATTGCCCATTCTAGTGTTGTTGATGACGTGTCTGTCCCTGCACTTATCATAGACTGTACGTTTTTCATATTAATAAAGTTTCTGTATATCAATAAAAAAATATTACAAAATAATTACTTATACTAATTGTCAACTGATACTTACGAGGATCATCCCTTTGATGGTGACATCGTTATAGTACTCAGGTTGAGTTTCTTGGAGAGAAAGCAAATGATCGATCATAGTATGACCTCTCTCTTTCGCTGCACGTTTCTCATCAACTAATCCCTGTAAAAACGCATCAAATTGTTTCCCGAGATTTTTGATATTTTTCTCGAAATTTGTTACCCATCGTACGATTGAAATATAGTCAGCTGGATTCCCGGCACTAGCACCACCGGTCAACCCTGACACAAGTTTTCTCACACGCTTGGCTTCATCGTTGTCCTCGGTGCCGTCGTCATAGTATCGCTTTCCGGCCACCATTCTGATGATATTGTTGGATGCCAAATTCCCTAATAATGATTTCATTTCCACCTCCACAAAATTCTGAAAGACAATCACCGATCAATACTTTAGAGACTTAGGACATGGGATAATTTTTTTAAAAATGATATATCTCTTTTAGTAGCATTTATGTTTGTTTTAGTGTTCAGAATTCGTAAATTGGTTTTTTAGTTTATTTTATTTTTCTGGTCAAAATGGAAAAACAAGTTGCATGCATGGATGGCTTCAGCCTTCAGGTCAAAGTAGACGTTACGAGAATTATTAAAATAAGAAAAAGGTATATGCATGGCACGAGCAAATGAATATAAAGAAAATAATTGAGGAGATCGTATAGTACGTGTAAGGAGTCGCGGGAGAGACGTGAGATGAGCCGTCGGATCTCGTCCTTACGGATATACAGAAACGTATTGAGTCTCTGAGACGAAAATATCTCGACTGCGGCGATTCTGCGGAGGTTCTTCCAGTGATCGCCATAGGGTGCTGCTACCATATGAGTGGCGTTATAGCCGATGTGCTTGCTCACGGTGAACACGGGTCGGTCCGCGAGAACGACATCGTTTTTGGTGAAGCACTCTTCAGCGATGGAACGTGAGGAAACGACATAAACGAGGCGGTTTCCGAGGCGGAGGTGGAAGATAGGAGCATTTTCGAGGGACTGGGAGAAGGAGAGTAGTAGCCGGTGGAGCCGTGGCTTGAGGAGATGGAGGTGGCCGATCACAGGCCAAGGTGTCGCTGGAGACGGTGGAAGGTTAAGTTTCCGGTTTGATCTTGTGAGCCAGAATGTGATAGTGATAAAGATGAAGAGGAAAGAGAGAAGTGAAATCTGAGTAAATTCCATTTTCTTATTATTTTGCTCGAGTCGTTGTGTTTGTTCTCTCGCTTGTGCAGGGTGAAGAGATATATATAGA
The DNA here is from genome assembly GCA_023657505.1 of Camelina hispida. Taxonomy (NCBI): domain Eukaryota; kingdom Viridiplantae; phylum Streptophyta; class Magnoliopsida; order Brassicales; family Brassicaceae; genus Camelina; species Camelina hispida. Next base: position 1,539,991 of record CP094635.1, on the reverse strand, counting down.
GATTATTAATATATTAACAAAAAAGGAAAAAAATAAAATATGTTGTGATGTTTTTTTTTCTCTGTATATGACATATATAAAAAAATTGTTGGGTCGACGAAAAAAAAAAAAAAAAATTTGTTGGGTGTGGAAGATTTCACACATCGATCTCTTCACTCACACATACAACTATATTGTTTTTGTCATACCGAGAATAAATTTTGTTTACAACCAAAGATCACAAAAATTAATAGCAACTTTCAGAGACCAAAAAGCTATAACCCTGAAATATTTATCGAACTTAGATTTTTTTTTTTTGGGTCAATGAACAATTTTTTGATCAAATTTTAATTTTATTAAGATTCGATTCAATTTCTTTTTTAATTAACGACCAATGATGGTAAAAACAAATCGTGGAAAATTAGTAGACATTCCGTTTGCAACTACTTGTACAGATGTTGTCGGAATTGTTTAAGTCGTTAGAACAAATAGCAACCGTTATAATTGTCACCATATACTTAACACGCAAATATTCCATCCGTTTTAAATTAGTTGTCGTTTAATATTTTTAAGATATATTAAAAAATAACTAAAATTTTTATTTTATTTTTCTTTAATATATTTTCTAATTTCTTTTATTGGTCAAGATATTAAAACAATTGAAATAAAATTGGTATTTTTATCAAATATTGAAAATCTAAAACAACAACTATTATAAAACAAAAACATTATTCTAAAAAATAACTAAAAAAACGAGAGGGACTAAGTTATAATTTTGTGTCGCTGATTGTTGATGGAGCAATCAGAAAAAAAAAAAAAAAAAAAAAAAAAAAAAAAAAGCTTTTTGACACACAAAAATCCAAAATAAAAATAAGGAAAATTAAAAGATACTTACAATTTTTTGAACATAAGAATCATATTTGATACGTGAAAACCTTAATTAAAACCGCAACAATTTCTCAAACAAAAGTCTAAAGATGTTTGACATAGCAAAAGCCTTTTCAAATTTTGATTGTTGGACTCTAATCAGATCTCACTGAAAACATATGAAATAAAATTCTAGATTTTTTAAAAATTGATAAATGGTTTTATAATTCTAGATTTTCACTCCAAGTGTATTTTTTTTTTTTATAAAAATTGTACTATTGTATTACTCATAAAAAGAACAAGTATCCCCTTGTTTCTATCGTCATGACTCGTACGTTACATAATACCAATTACCAAAGTTTCTATCGTCATGACTACTCGTACGTTACATAATACCAATTACCAAAGTAACAATAACTCCAATGCAACATAGCGACATAACCGTCGCCTAAACACATAAATTAGCATTTAGTACAAAAGTCTAAACCCAAGCGGAATCCTCGAGGAGTTTACCAACAAAGGCACGTGGTCTGCACATGGCAACCAACGGTATAGCTTTAGGCATTATGACTCCTCCTCCACCTTCAGTCATATCTACCTCTTCTTCTCCTAACCTCTCCCACTCAAAACATTGAATCAAAGACCCGATAGCCAAGCTTGCTAGCCGTTGAGCCAGACCGGATCCAGGACACGCCCTTCTTCCTAGCCCGAACCCCAATAGCTTATGAGCTTCCCCTTCTTTCTCGAACCTCTCTGGTCTGAAGCTCGTTGGATCATCCCATATCAGAGGATCCCTATGTATAGCCCATGCATTAGTCAACAACATCGTACCACGTGGCATATCGTAACCCCCTACTTTACAGTCTTCTGATGCGACATGAGGGACTAACAAGGGACTTGCAGGGTACAAACGCAACGACTCAGACACAATGTTCTGAAGATAAGGAAGATGTGAGAGGTCTGATTCATCCAAAAGCCTGTCGAAGCCAACCTTATTGTCGATTTCATCTCTAGCCTTGCTCAATATCTCTGGATGGTTCAACAGACTTGACAATGTCCATTCTAATGTTACTGCCGATGTATCAGTCCCCGCTAGTATAAGAGACTTACAACACATAGGACACATACACGGACAAAACTGAACTAATTATTTCCATATATACCAAATGTGACAATTGAAAAAACTAAACTCATCATGAACTTAAAATGTTACTTACGAGCATGATTCCTTTGATGATAATGTCCGTGTAGTACTCAGGTTGGGTTTCTTGCAAACCAAGCAAGTGATCAACCATAGTGTTCTCCCTCTGCTCCTGCTCCTTCATTCCCCGTTTCTCATCGACCAATCCCTGCAAGAACTCATCAAGCCTACCTGCAATATTCTTTATCCGTTTCTCTGAATCTGTGATCCAATTCAGGATTGGTAAATAATCAGCAGTGTTTCCAGCACCAAAACACCCCATCCCCTCTGCGATAAGCTCTCGGACACGTTTAGCCTCGGGGTCATCCTCTGCACCGTCTCCATAGTAACATTTTCCAGCCAGCATTCTAATGATGTTGTTGAACGTTAAGTTAGAAAACATTGATTTCATCTCAACCTTGGCATATTCCTGCAAAATTTATTATATACCATTTGTTAAATCATTGACAAATATCACCTATAAACAGATATTGACTAGAGACTAAAGATTATCATAAAAGTATCCTAAATTAGTAATTAAAGTTCAAATTTGGTAATTTTGGTAATTAAAGTTCAAACAGATATTGACTAGAGACTAAAGATTATTATAAAAGTATCCTTCCTATAAACTTACGAGTGAAGAAGAGTTCCGTGCGAGAGAAGCTATAAGCCGCCAGATCTCATCTCGGCGGATAGAGGAGAAGCTATTGAGCCGGTGAGCCGAGAATATCTCGACGGCACCAATGCGACGGAGATTTCTCCAGTGGTCACTGTACGAAGCTGTAACCACGGTCGTGCAGCCATACGAGATGTGTTTTGAAGCAAGAGAGTTAAATCTGTTCGCGAGTACGACGTCGTTCTTCGTGAAGCATTCCTCGGCGATCGAGTGTGAAGAAACAACGAATACGAGTCGGTTGCCGAGACGGAGGGAGATGATCGGAGCATCGCCTAGGGATTGAGAGACGGAGAGGAAAACTCTGTGGAGCGGCGGCTTGAGAAGGAGGAGATGACCGATCACCGGTAACGACCATGCCGGACTCGGAGGAAGGTTAGGCTTTCGCTTTATTCTTCCGATGATGCATATGAGAGATAGAATTAGGAAAAGGAATGTGAGAATTAGGGTTTGACCTTCCATATCTGATTTCTTCTTCCTCAAGGATATAGGATTTGTTGTAACAGAGGATAGAGAGTCTGCTTGAACTACTCGATAGACGTTGACTTAAACATCATACAATTTGAAAACGGAATCTTTACTATCTGTATAATTAAATCGTTTCAGTCCCGAAGAGGCAAAATTACATGTGCCGACTAATCATTTTTGATACCTAATCATTATTCTAATACTCAGTTGCTATTTCAATAGTTGTTTGTACTGGGGATTGCACAACACTAAGTAAATAAAGGTTTTTGGGGAAGAGTGAAGCTGGTTCTTTTATTAACGATAAAAACGTGAGGTCGTCACTAACAAGAGTCAAGATTGAGCTCGTCAGTTCACAAGAGAACTAACGAGCCAATAATGACGAGCTCGGAAGCTAGCAGGAATTAAACAGAAAACAATAACAGTGTTTAGACGCAAAGTATTGCTCTCGTGGTACTGTATGCCAGTCTCGATCCCTCTTCCTCAACGAGTACTGTTGCTTTATATAGCGGACTGTTGATCAAGGATTCTCTAGGGTTTTCGTCGTGAATTCCCGATATTGCCCTCCGCGGATTGTTAATGACTTGCTCCACATTTTGTCGGGCCGAAATCACAATTAAAGAGACTTGTTGGGCCGAGTGGCATATTGGGCGCAGCCCATGTCCAACAATAGTCCCCCTTAGTCCGGAGAGCGGCAGTTCTTCTGCGATCAGCGGGCGTGATTGAAATTCTGTTAATATGCCGCTCGGCTCATCGTCTCGGGTTGCTTGTGAGATTGTTGATGATCGGCGATCGGCGAGACTCCACAGTTGGAGATCGGCACGGCGCTGATGATGTGGAATCAGACAGTGGTCACCGTGATGACTTGACTTTGAGCGGGTTCGATCGATCTTGCTGGGCGTCTTCGAGGATCGCGAGATGAGTTGAGCGGTGGTAATGAGTTCGGCGGTGAGATCGGCGAGATGAGGGAAGGTAATGAGCTCGGCGGTGAGCTCGGCGAGATGAGTGAAGGTAATGAGATCGGCGGTGAGCTCGGCGAGATGAGCGGAGGTAATGAGATTGGCGGTGAGCTCGGCGAGATGAGCGGAGGTAATGAGCTCGGCGAGATGAGCGAAGGTAATGAGCTCGGCGGTGAGCTCGGCGAGAGTGAGATTTAGGTCAGCGAGATTGAGATTGAGGTCGCCACCGAGATTGAGGTCGGCAAGCGAGAGAGTGAGATTGAGGTCGCCACCGAGAGTGAGATTGAGGTCGGCGAGATTGAGATCGAGGTCGGCGAGTGAGTTTGAGGTCGCCACCAAGATTGAGGTCGGCGAGCGAGTGAGATTAAGGTCGCCACCGAGAGTGAGATTGAGGTCGGCGAGATTGACATTGAGGTCGGCGAGTGAGTTTGAGGTCGCTACCGAGAGTGAGTTTGAGGTAGCCACCGAAATTGAGATTGAGGTCGGCGAGTGAGTTTGAGGTCGCCACCGAGAGTTAGCTTGAGGTCGCCATATGAGATCGGCGGATGAGATCGGCAGATGAGATCGGCGGATAAGGTCGGCGAATTGAGTTTGGATCTCACGCGATCGAGAATGATTCCGAGATCGGTTCTACGTGAGGAAGGATGAGATCGGTGGATGAGAGTTTTGGTTACGCAATCGAGAGTAATCTCGAGGTCGGTCTTGCGAGCAAGGAAGGAGATCGGCAAGAAAATGTTGATTTTGCGAAAGAGATCAGCGAACGAAGATCGGTAATTGTGCGCTAGATGGAAATTGTCAGATCGACGAGATGAGATTGGTGTTCATGTTATGCGCTTGCGTCCCATGTCTTCTCATGGAAGCGATAAGGAGAGATTTGATCGTCAACTTGAGGATGGCACTTGTGAGTGCGCGGGAGAAGGTTGTGAGATCGGCACCATGAATGAGAGTGGAGGTAGGCACCAAACTTAAAGAGTGGAAGTCAGACGCAAAGAATGAGAGTGGAGATCGGCGCCAAGCTTGAGAACGGAGGTCGGCACTAAGCTTAAGAGTGCATGTCAGCGCCAAGTTTGAGAGTGCAGGTCGGCACCGCGTAGAAGAGTGGAGGTCGCCACTAATAGTGAGAGTGGACGTCGCCACCATGAATGAGAGTGGCAAACGCAAGGGAGGTGAGTGCACCGGCGTTGGGCGTGAGGGTGGCGAGCACGAGAGTGTCAAACATGAGGACGGCGAGGTTGTCGAGCATCGAGCAAGAGAGTCGAGCAAACCAGCGTCGAGCGTGAGGAATGTGAAGGCGTCGAGCATAGAGAATGTCAAACGTCATGCGTCAAGCGTCGAGCAAGAGAGCGTCGAACGCGATAGTAAGAGTGTCGAGCGTCAAACACAGAGCGTCGAGCAAGAGCGTCGAGGAAGAGAGCGTCAAGCAAGAGAGTGTCGAGCGCGAGAGCGTTGAGCGTGAGAGAGTTGAGCGTGAGAGCGTCAAGGAGCATTAAGCGTGAGAGCGTTGAGCAAGAGATCGTCGAGCGCGAGGGCGTCAAACATGAAGGCGTTGAGAGCGAAAGTAAAGTGGTAGGTCAGGCTTTTTGTCCGACTTACCCTGTGGATGCTTAGGGTTGGCAAGAACATGCAAGCCGGAGCTTGGCTTATTAGTTCAGGCGCCCTCAAGCTAGTGCGAGACTTGCTCGGCTTTTTGCTTGGTTTCGAGATGTATTTTACGGGCGAGACGTCTCGGCTTACCCTGTTACGTGTTTCGAATACCAAGTTTTAGGTTGGTAGTTGAGATGTGCTCGTCGTACCTTTTAGGTGCGGCCCTGGTGTCCGGCTTACCCTGTGGGTGCCCCGAGGTCGGCAAGAGTGTGCAAGTAAGAACTTGGCTTATTCAAACTTGACCGCCTGCTAGCTGAATGCGAGACTGGGCTCGGCTTTTTGTGCGGATTATTTCACCGCTGCATCCATGTGGAACGCGTTTTAAATCGTACACCTGGCCAGGGCGACAATGTAGAAGCTGGACACTCGTTAAGACGGACTCGTTCGAGAGAGCTTATTTGACTAAGTGTACTCTTGCGAGTGTAACTTTTTGTTGTCGTAAATATCTTATTTTGAAGAACAGATGAGCTCGGTATGTCGAGCGTTCTTTTTTTTTTTTTTTTTTTTAGCTAATGATATTATGATGTTTAACTTACCGTTGATCTTCTAAACATGCAAGACGAGTAGGTGTTGAGGTTCGAGTCGGTCATCGATGTCGAGTTGCGAGCTGATCGAATTGCAAGGCCATCGTTTGTGTTGGGTTTGTGGACAGACCGTTGCGTGGATTCGACATTTATTTGTGAAGATTTGGGGAGCTCTTGCTTGAATTCGACTCCTAGATGGGTGATTTGTCGTTGGTTGGATGATCGGCTTGCAGGTAGCATAGACGAGCTCGAAAGGCTAACGTCAGTGTAAGGTCAATTGTTTGCCAGGTCGCCAAGTATGAATGTTGGGAAGATCAGAGTTAGTGGGGTCATTTCTCGCGATATTGGAGATATCGAGAGGGTAGCGTAGTGGTTTGGGCGAGGTCGCCATTGAGAAGGAACAAGAGATGATGGGTTTGCGCGTAACTGATAGTGTCGCCGCTATTGAAAGAGACTTGTTGAGAGGTCGGCAGACTGGGTTTAGTTGCCGCGAGCTTGGCTAGACTTCCGCGAGGTCGCCTGTGATGGTGTTAGACGAGCTGGAGGGAGGCGTGACCGAGACTTCGCAGATCTGGGTCCTGTTAATTTACGTGAAGGCGGCAAAGGCGGGGAGGCGCGACGGAGGGTGTCGCCATCACAGATCGTCGGATCGGAGGCGATGCACATAAGGTCTGTAAATCATTAGTAGAGGTCGGCAAATCACCTATTCTTGATCGACACATGTCCGGTACTTGGTTGTCTGGCAATGACGAAAATGCAGATCGGCTGGCGATTGAGGTCGACACCTCTAGGGTTGGAGGGCGGCGCGAGTTGGGATCTCATGCGATCAGGATTGAGATCGGTCTTTCGAGCAAGGAGGGGGAATTGACTGGTGAGGGTCAGCGTTTGTGCGTCAGAGTTGGCGAAATCGGCACTATGGGTGAGGGGGTCGGCCAATGGAGGTTGGCGGGATGTTGTACGGTGCCGTAGAGGTCGTCCTTGTGTGGGCGGCATATCTCCAATCCATGTCGGCACTTGTCTAACCGTTGGGGTGAACTCCGAGGTCGGCTCATAATTGGAGGTGGCGAGGTTGGCTATACAAGTATATTGGAGGTATATTGGGCGATATGAGCGAGGGTCGGCGCGGCCTGCACGCCGATAGTCAGTCGGTAGGAGATTCCATTGACCTTTGATCGAGATGGCCTGATGGTGGTCGGCGGTAGTCCTGGTTCAGCCCGCGCGCCAGAGACTTTGAGGTTGGCATCATAAAAAATCCGAGGTCAGCATAGGGCGAAGGGCGGAGTGAACTCTGCAGTGGGGGTCGGCGCGGCCTGCACGCGAATCTTGGAATGAGACCGATTGTGGTCGGCGAGGATGGCCATCATGAGGTCGGTGCCAATCTCGGCTTGGGCGTCGACCTCTCTCGAGGTTGGTCTCGAGGTTCGTTGGGTGGAGATGGCTCATAGGAGCGAGAGTGGAAGCATGAACGCTGGTTTTGGTCATCGCGAGATCGGCACCTCTCGTGAGATTGGTACGTTTCGTGAGATCGGTATCTCTTGCGAGTCCGGCCGTGGTGATGCTTTGTTAATCGGAGGGTGGAGCGACCGAGAGTCTGCCAATCTGGATCCGGCTAGCTTTGAGACCGATCGAGGGATGTGGATCTGAGCGGTGATGTCGGGTTTGGTTGTCGCGAGCTTGGCGACACCTCTCATGAGGTCGGCACTTCTAACGGTAATGCTTTCGACAGTATCGATAGATATTAGGGAAGAGTGGAGATTTTGGTTTCACCATCGAGTGTTTGATCGATGATCGTGATTAAGACGACAGTCTTGTGTTTGGTGAAAAGTGGTGGTTTCATGGATCTTTCTTTGGCTAACGAGAGGCCTACTACATCATCCATGGCTGTTACTAGAGGTAGAATGGGCACTCGAGCGCTCCCAAAGTCGATGGTGTGTCGGTGCTTGTTCCTCTATTGGAATGCAATCTTTTCCAGTGTGGTTCTGGAATGCAATCTTGGTTGCATCTTTGAAAACCCTACTTGGCCGCCGAACTAGCTTCTTCGCGAGATTGTCCATGTCCGGCGAGATTTCCTTGCCAATGATCGCGGTGTAATTGATGGTTTAGACCCGAGCGTGTTCCGTCGTCGCGTTCGCCGGATCGAGGATCCTGGATCAGAGCGGTGGATCCGATGGTTCTGAAGTTGGGAGCAGAGGGCGCATCCTGGTCTCGCTCGCTCGAGCTCGGCGGTGACGGAGAACTCTCCTGAGCTGAGGTCGACACCATTCGTTCGTGAGCCCGGCCCAGTCTCATGGGTGTTTGCGAGATCGGCGAGGGTGTGAGCGACCTCGGGCGACATCTCGAAACAAGGCCGACTGGTTTGCAGGGGATCGAGGTCGGCAGGCTGAATGGTAATAGTGAGGTTCGCGGTTGTCGACTTGATTTTGACAAGAGAGCTGATCGGCTCTGCTCAGGGACCATTAATGTTGCTGAGGTCGGCGAAATGGGGATGATCTCTCTCGATCGGCATGGAGAAATTGAGATCGGCAGGTTGAGAGAAGCTGTGATCAGTGAGACTGGCGATTGTGATTTTGGCGACTTTCATGAGCTCGGCGACCATCGTGAACTCGGTTCCTGCGAGCTCGGCATTCTTGGTGAGCTCGGCAATCCTCGTGGCCTTGGCATCTCTCGCGTGCGGGTAGTTAATTCGGGGTTGACAAGGACAGACAGATTTGTCACGGAGAGGTTGAATAGATCTATTGATCTTGATTCCGATGATAGTGATGCCGATCTGATGATGGGAGGTCGGCCTGAGGAAAGGTCCGGGACGTCGGGCGGCGCGACGAGCTAGGCATTGATGCGCTCGGCAATAGCAAAGTCTAGAAGTGATGAGCTCGGCATCGATGAGTTCGGCAACAGTGATGAGCCTAGAAGTAATGAGCTCGGCACCGATGAGCTCGTCACTGGTTCTGAGCTCAGTTGAATTTGATTATGGAAAGCTTTTTATGTTGTAGCGAGTGTGTCAAGTCGCTCGGTTGTTCGCCTGTCTGGCTATTCGCATCGATCGTCGAGGTTGTTTCGTGTCCAGCAAGCAAGGGAGCTGGGAGGGCGGCACCGTTAGTGAACTAGAGCCACGGTTTGGAGATGCTGGGCATGTGTGGCAACAAGAGGTTCTGATGGCGTATCGGGCGCTGGTGTACAGGTTGTGCTCGGTAGGGAGCCTTCGGTTGTGCTCGGCGGGCTCGGCGGGGGACAGTTCGTGTTCTCTTTGAGGTCTTCGCTGGGGTTCGTCATGAGTCTTGAAACTTCGAGGAAGTGAGGACCGTCGGTCTTGATTCGTCAAAAGAAGCGCTCTACTTTCGCCCCACGGTGGCGCCAATTGTTTGTACTGGGATTGCACAACACTAAGTAAATAAAGGTTTTTGGGGAAGAGTGAAGCTGGTTCTTTTATTAACGATAAAAACGTGAGGTCGTCACTAACAAGAGTCAAGATTGAGCTCGTCAGTTCACAAGAGAACTAACGAGCCAATAATGACGAGCTCGGAAGCTAGCAGAATTAAACGAAAACAATAACGGTGTTTAGACGCAAAGTATTGCTCGTGGTACTGTATGCCTCTCGATCCCTCTTCCTCAACGAGTACTGTTGCTTTATATAGCGGACTGTTGATCAAGGATTCTCTAGGGTTTTCGTCGTGAATTCCCGATATTGCCCTCCGCGGATTGTTAATGACTTGCTCCACATTTTGTCGGGCCGAAATCACAATTAAAGAGACTTGTTGGGCCGAGTGGCATATTGGGCGCAGCCCATGTCCAACAATAGTCAATCTTTATTTTTGACACCAATCATTATTCTAATAATAAGTGGCTATTTCAATCGTCAATCTTTATTTTAGTATATACAGACATAATAAACTAGTAATCTTTTAAGTATACAAAGACATTACTAAAGTCAAGCGGACTCGTGGAAGAGTTTACCAACAAAGGCACGTGATCTGCACATGGCTTCCAGAGGCTTGGCTTTAGGCATTGTGCCTCCTTTGCTTTCACTCATATCCACTTCTTCATCTCCAATCCTCTCCCATTCCAAACACTGAATCAATGTTCCAAGAGTCAGGTTTATTAGCCGAAGAGCCAGTACGGAACCAGGACACGCCCTTCTTCCTAACCCAAACGGCATTAGCTTATGAGCCTCTCCTTCTTTCTCGAACCTCTCTGGCTTGAAGCTTGTAGGATCATCCCATAGCTGAGGATCTCTGTGTATAGCCCACGCATTGGTCAATAGTATCGTACCCTGTGGCACATCGTATCCCCCAACTTTACAGTCTTCTGACGCAACGTGAGGAAGCAGCATCGGGACAGCAGGGTAAAGGCGTAACGTTTCAGACACAATGTTTTGAAGATAAGGCAGATTTGAGATGTCTGATTCGTCCATCAGCCTATCTAAACCGATCGTCCTATCGATTTCATCTCTCGCCTTGTTCAATACCTCAGGATGGTTCAACAAGTTCGACAACGCCCATTCTAACGTTACCGCTGATGTGTCCGTCCCTGCTAGTATCAAAGCCTGCAAAATTGAACACAAACACAAAACTAAACCAACACGTTCCATACTAAACAAACACGTTCCGAGTTTTTAGGGTACTTACAAGCATGTTTCCTTTGATGATACGATCAGTGAAGTAATCTGGTTGAGATTCTTGCAGAGTAAGCAAGTGATCGATCATGGTATTGCCCTTCTCCTTAGTTGCTCGTTTCTCATCAACCAACCCTTGCAAGAACTCATCTAGCCTACCCGCCAACTTCTTCACCCGCGTCTCGTAATCGGAAACGAACCGCAAAACCGGTAAATAATCAGTAGCGTTTCCAGCACCAGCACAAGCCACCACATCCGCAATAAGCTGCCGGACTCGTTTAGCCTCCGCATCGTCCTCTACTCCGTCTCCATAGTAACGTTTTCCAGCTACCATTCTGATGATGTTGTTGAATGTTAAGTCAGATAACATCGATTTCATTTCCACCTTGCCAAACTCCTACAGATGATGTCATAATAAACACAAAACAGAGTCCACAAAACAGAGCATAGTTAGAGAAAAAAAAATCATATCATTTAAGTAAACCACTAATTAAATCCAAATGCGTAATTAAGATCTAATTAACTAAGTTTAAAGCTCTGTTACTTGTGAAAAGTTCTTGGAGAGACGTAACACAAGTCGCTTGATCTCGTCTTTACGAATAGACAAAAAGCTGTTAATACGGTGATTGGAGAATAACTCGATGGAGGCGATACGGCGGAGGTTTCGCCAGTGGTCACCGTAAGAAGCTGCGATCATGGTTGTGTAATCGTACGCGATGTGTTTAGCGAGGATGAATCTTGGCCTGTTCGCGAGTACGACGTCGTTCTTGGTGAAGCACTCTTCGGCGATCGAGTGTGAAGAGTTCACGACAACGAGTCGGTTTCCGAGTCGGAGGGAGAAGATCGGAGCATTGTTTAGGGATTGAGAGAGTGAGAGGAAAGTGCGATGAATCGGTGGTTTGAGAAGACGGAGGTGACCTATCACAGGTAACGACCATGCCGGACTCGGAGGTAGGTTTGGCTTTCGCTTGAGTTTCCCGATCAAGAACTTCAGAGTGATGAGAATGAAGAGGATTGAGAAAATTAGGGTTTTGGTTTCCATATTTAGATTTTTCTTATGTTATTTGGGTAAGTGAAAGCAATTTTGTGGAGTTAAATAGATTTGGACAAAATAAAAACAAAACCAATTTTGATTTTAGTATTGACTATGTGACTTCATTGTCTTTGACCCGTATATATTTCTCCTATGTTCTAGAAAACAAAACACAGTAACGTGGAAAATAAAAGTCAATTGATCTTCAAGAAATTTTGAAAAGTCAAATCTCTTTTTCGGTTTGGTTCGGTTTTTACCAGAAATCGCCACAAGAACACGAACCATCTGTGAAATGGTGGAACCTATTCCGATCTCTCATGACGATTTTACGTCCGGTGATTTTCGATATCAGTTTCGTCACAGTGTGACAATCTGAACACACTCGTAGGTTCTTGAATATCTTTAAGGGACTTCCCGGTTTGGTACTGATCAGACCATAAGCAATCGCGAGCCTCTCGCTATGTACTTGTAGAGATTGCTCTTTCTCTGTATCTCCAAGATCCTGCAAGACCGTGTTTGTATTTGGAACGTAACCATGAGACTTGATCCGCTCGCTCATCTTTCTTAACATTGTATAGATTTCCTTGCTTTTCATGTGTTCTCTATCTCCAGCTCGGAACTCATGAACTTTGTTATCGATTTCTATTGTGCTTACACCGGGCTCCTTCACGATTCCTTTCTCCTTCATCAAGTTTCTCACTTTTGCAACACCTTCGTAATCCCCGCTGATGCGTATATGTTTGAAAGCAGAACATAGATTCCAGAGTTTGTGATGTTTTGTCTAATGAGATACTCTGCAATTTCCTTGCCTAACACAAAATCTCCATGAAGTTTACAGCTTCCGAGAACAGAACTCCATAAGACAGAATCAGCTTCAATCTTCATGTTTTTTATGATTTCGTAAGCTCGTTGTAACTGACCAGCACGACCAAGCAGACTAACCAAGCATCCGTAATGCTCGATCTTGGGTTTAATCCCATACTCTTGTCCCATTGACTCAAACAGTCTCACCCCTTCGTTTACTAATCCACCATGAGCACAAGCCTGAAGTGTTCCGATGAAAGTTATATCAGTTGGCTGCAACCCTGTAACACCCTGCATCTCATCAAACAATTTCAACGCTTCTTGGCTACAACCATGCATTGCATAACCAGCAATCATCGCATTCCACGCCACAATATCTTTCCTCGGAGTCTCATTAAACACTAAACTTGCTTCTTCCAAGCTCCCACATTTGCTATACATATCAACCAGAGCCGTGCATACTTTAACATTGAGCCTAATACGATTATTCTTTACAAAAACATGGATCCAACGCCCAGTTTCAAGCGCTCCAATCTGAGAACAAGCCGAGAGAGTAGCTACAACGGTAATTTCATCAGGCTTCAATGTTCCTTCATCAGCCAACAGTTTCTGAAAAAGCATCAGAGCTTCACTAGGGAACCCATGTTGAGCGTATCCATCAATCATCACGTTCCAAGAAACAATGTCTCTCTCACACATTCTATCGAACAAAGCTCTCGCAGCCTCAACGTTCCCCTGCTTTGTATAGCAAGTAACCATAGCTGTAGACGAAACCAGACTCCTCTCACGCATTCTATCGAACACCTTCTGTGCAGATATTACATCTCCTCCTTTTGCATAAACGTCGACGAGACCAGTCGACACGTACGGATCCATCCCAAACCCGAGTTTAAGAACATGTGTATGGATCGCTTTAACGGACTCAGCGGAGCATGATTTCAAAATCGACGAGAAAGTGAACTCATTGGGGGCAATTTCAGAAGAAATCAATCGAATATAAAGCGAGAAAGCTTGTTCATGGAGGCCGTTAATGGAGGCAGTGTTGATTGCGGCGGTGAAGATGAACAAATCTGGATCGATCGTCTGGTGAAATAAAGCCAACGCGTGGCGGATTTTGCCGTGAGAAGCGTATCTACGGTGGAGCTTGAGGTTTAGAACCGGGTAACGAGTGTGGAGGAGGAGGTTGTGACGGAGAATAGCTGCGTGGATTTGGAGCAATTCATCTACTGATTTCGATTTGTCGATCAGAACTGCGAGTTTCTCCGGTGGCGGGAGGCGGAATTTACCGGCGGTTACGGTTGCGGTGGTAGTGAACTGATTCTGCGGTAGTGACGTGGCGAGAACTGGTGACGAAGCCATCCGTCGGCTATGAATATTTCTTAATTAATGTTACCTTGAAGAAATTTAGGCCCATATGTAAATGGAATGGCCCATTACTTTTTTGATATGTACTATGAGGCCCATTATTTGTTTGATATGTTTTTTTTTTTTTTTTTTTTTGAATTTCAGAAGCACAAGCCTACAAATTGTGGAACGAAAAAAATGAAGCCTAGAAGTTACATCAACACATATAGCATACACAGTAAACTAAAGGGATAAAAAGATTTTGGTTTGGGGGCAAAGAGATCAAAGAAAGATTTTTGGTCGAGACAAAGAGATCAAATAAAATTTACTATACATGAATGTTCCTACAATTAAAGTAATGGTCAAGAAATTTAGATTTGAATTGTGTGATTAAAAGAAAGAAAAAGTCGAAGAGAGACAAAACCTAGAGGGAAGTGAAAAGAAGGAAAGAGACAAAAGGTGTTTAGCAGAAGAAACATATTAATTGTGTCTACAGAACTAAAGTTATGTTCTGTTCTCCGACCTTTGTCATGTGACGTTCCCGTCAACTTGTGTTTTAAATTCTTTATAATAGCTATAACATACGTGAAGAAATTAGGTACAGGGAAATTTCAAAAGAAACTACAGTATATATTCGGTTGCGGTTTCAAAAATTAACGTTCGAATCTAGTATGTAAAACTCCACGGTCTAGAAATTAAAACGTATGGTTTTGTTATAACCATACATTGTATTTATATCACCAGTGTAAAACGACAACGACCAAGACATTTACATTTTTTTTTTAAGTAGAGAATATAAGAAAAAGTTGAACACTGAAACTGGACGTGTCCCGGAAACGAAAGCGACTCATGAAGAGAAAATGTTCGGTAGTTGGATTGCTACGGCGTAGTTTGTCGTAATACTATACCATACTCGGTCCATTCTTTCTTGGTGGTATAATAAACGTATATGTTACGTATACGTTTATTATTTAATTTTTAATATCTTGACAATCCCTCTGACCTCGAAACCTATACAATTGTTTTTAGCTTTATTATACATATTGGCGAACCCATCAGCTAGATATATTAATAACAAACTACGCATGTAAACTAGTCACTTACATAAATACTTTTCTGCGTGGCCGTTTTGAATAAAAAAATATGTATGTCACGGACTGATATTAATCTCTCTCCTTGTTTGAAAACTTAAAAATCGTGGATTGTTTGAGTATAGATAGAATCGATTTGTTAAATTGGAGGCGGTTTCGTATACGAGTAACATTTCCTGATCGTAGTCAATTAGAATCTTTTGATTGATGTATGAAGTCTTAGAAAAAACAGTTGTTTTGTTTTTCTTTATTTCTTTTGGTAGCATATAATTAAGTTTATTCAAACATTTTGAAGTTTTAAAACCGATTAAATTATCATTATTTTAACTGGCCTGTATTTCAACGTCTTTAATAAACCGATGCTATAGAAAGGTTGATTTCTTATATATAGACGATTTGTGTTTCTTTTGTGAGCAAAAGACGAATTTATTTTGGAACATATATAATAATATATGATTTTCTCTATATATATATTATACAGCAAAAGAATTATCCAAAAATGTAAGAAAGAAAAGAAAATAAAAACGGAAATGACAGGACAATTGTAAAGATTAAACTACGACAGTGTTTGCCCATAAACTTATGCTTTGGTCCTTACGATATCTTTGATCCCGACCCGAAACATGTACAATTGTCGAAAGAAAAGAAGAAGAAAAAACTTCTTGCTTTTGCCTTTTTAATATGCATTGTATGTTCGCTCATTGAAAGCTCGATCATTATGGTCTAGAAAGAAAGAAAGAAAAAAAAATCAAATTATTTCAAAACAATATTATTCCTAGATGGTGAAAATAATAGTGACATATCAACGTAAAGTGTGTCTACTTCTTTAAACAGAGATCTGTACACATCCATGCAGTAACGATATATACATATATAGATAGACTGAATGGGACCAAGTATGGCGACGTGCTTGCATGTGCCTATTTATCTTTTCACAATGCACCAATTATTTCAGGATTAGCACTTCTCTTAAGCTATGATTATGTGGCATATAACTAAATATAAGGATAGATTCGTGTTTGATTCAAAAGCAATCTCAATTGCATGTAATAATACAAATACCCTTACGATCCCTTAGATTCGTCGAGTATTTCTCTTGTTCTACCTACTTGTTGGCTTCTTTCTTTCCACTCATGTGTATTACGTAAACATGTAAAAGACTTGGGTTGTTATAATATTGTAAATAATTGGTGAGTTTCGTATCATCTCACCTCGCGTGCGGTATGTTTTGTTTGGGTGTTGATAAGTTTGAATAAAAATAAAAAATAAAAATTGTCGTATATATACGTAGAGGAAAACGTAAAGTTGTCGAAATTATAGCGGAATGGTTGATGTCAAAAAGGGTCCCAAGTCTATATTATCCAAAGATATCTTCTCAATTATCGTCAGCAACGAAAAAAAGAGAAGAAGAAAAATATATCGTCAGCAATGTAACGCCATGCCTTCTTTGGATATCGATATCCCTCTCTTTGACATAGAATCGTGTTCCTTTTTTCGTCATTTTAAACAAGAATTTGAATTGGTCAAATTTCGTTTTTCTTGTACAAAATTAAACACAGTTTAGTATTCGATAATTTTTTTTTAACTAATAATCAAGGAAATCACGAAAATTGAATTAATCTTTAATATGTATTTAGTTTAAAAATTGTATCACTTAATATGTTAATAGGTGCATAGAAAATACTTAATGATTTTTATATTCGTTTTGGCTGTTTGAACATTTTTTATATAAATTTTCCTAGTTATCGCCAAAACTAATCCAATGAACATGACATTATCACTCATTCAACAATGGCGTCCCGTAAAATGGATAATTTGAACTAAATGTGCGAGCTCTAAAATTTTGATTGTACAAATTTAACTAACTAATTTTAGGATTTTAAAATGTCATCGTGGAATATTATCATTTAGCAGTACTATATTGCCTACCTAATTCAAGGGTCTGTTAACCATAGTCAATATGCGTACGGTATAATATTGACTATTGATAACAAATTAACGTCTACGTACCTAAGAATACCGAGTAAGGTTTTGTTATGTTATATAGTTAACTTTTATTACTCCGTTTGTATATTCATATTTGAAATCGTATTATTCTTTTACCATTTACTTTTGATAAAATACTATTCTTCTAACATACTTCGTTTCTTGCCATTATATATATTAGTTTAAATCATGCAAGAGTCAATTTAAAGTAAAATAAGTACATGTTAATTATTTGAAGTTTAATCAATGTGGGGGACAAGAATATTATTAAGTGAGTAAATAATCAGCCTTCAAAAAGAAAAAAATGAGCCTTCGGATAGTTTAATATACCTACGACTCATATATTAAAAATCCTAATGTTGTCAAAGAAAATCCTAATAGTGTATCACTATATACATATTAGTAAAGTAAGATAGGTGAAGTGACTATTCTAATGAACAATTTGTTCTACAAAAGAAAAGTTGTTCCCGAAATGTCTAATCAGAGATATGCATTATCCGTGCGATTAGCCTCTTCCTATAATAGTATCTTCTTTTCATTAAGTTATTTACAATTATTGGTCCTTCGGCTTTTTAATCACACTATTATTGTTAGTATTAGTACTATTTAGTCAAGCCCCACATGTCGAGCGATCCAACGCCATGACCGAAATCATATCATAATATCACATTTATGCATTATATAAATTTTTTTGTTTTTGTGTCAAAACATAAATCTGTATTCAGTTGATGCATTAATTTTTAAAAAGTTACAGTGTAATAGCAAAAAAAAAAAAAAAAAAATGACAGTGTCCTATTGTGGTAAACAAATATACTATTAATGAAGAAAACTAGTGTTGTATGTCTTTACTTTCAGTTTTAGCATATTTCATTTTGTTAACTCATTATTCGAAAAACATTTTTCTGCTAATTAATTAATCATATTAACAACGTAGTTCAATCTGCATTGTGGAATAATACAATTTATAATCCGGAAAATTAAACTTTAGACCTTTGTAATTCTTGTTGGGCAGATGGAAGTAGAAGATTAAAAAGTCTCGAAACCAAATTTGAAAGAAGAATGATGACGTAAGTGCTCTATAATTACCATTGTTATTTATATAGAACAAATAACAAAATTTCGTGAAAAAAATGACAGACAAAACCTAGGAATTAAATGGAGCAAGTTCGGGAGGGTACAGCACGAGCGACGATCATGAATTCAAATGAAACGTCCATACAGACCATTCTTTGCTTTTATGGTGCTGATATTTATAAAAGTTGGGTTGTCATTGTTTTATATTATTATGTTTTGGCTGTTAACTTCGATGAACACTTTAACAATGTTCTAGTAAAACAATTGCTTAAGCTACATAATTTTAAAATTAAGAATTCTATTTTTAGTCTTTTACCTTTTAGCTAATATATATTGATCGCACCAATACTATTTTAAATTAATGTTAAGAGCCTTAGCTTTCTCAAATCAATAATATATTGAAGTTAGATAACTAAAAAAAACATTCTCAAGTTTATATTTTTTATATTTATTTAACTAAAAGAAATCCACAAGCCCGTTCACACTATAAAATAAATAACTACAAGTCTATAACAACAATAGTAAAAAAAAATTAGCAGTCTAATTGGGACTGTGTTATATGTTTCTCTGTCTTTCACGGACCATTAACTTTTAGTTCATTGCAATTTTACTTAAATTTTATTTTCAAATCATACACGTGAATCTGTACATCTTTTGATAGGATTTGCAATTCCGGATTCTCATCCGTCCTAGGAGGTTGTATGTGTAATATTTATAACTAGAGTATTAAACAATTTTAACACTAAGAACGATGATATTATACTTATATATATGCTATAGACTGATGTAAGACAAACTAACAGAGAGATGATGAATGTGAACTGAACCAGCTGTTAATAATGGTGTATTAGGCTTGTAGCTAAACAGTCAACTACAAAATATATGTTTAATAGTGAAACCAATAACACCATATAAAATAGTACTAATCAAAATCATAATCAGCATGGTGTTTAGACGATTTGATATCTCTCTATAGAATAATGATATTCGCACAAAGTAACATAAATTTAAATATGTCATAGATTATCAACTTGCCTCCAAAACCAACAACATGATCCCCTAACCTACAATTTATTCTACTAATTAAAGAAAAAAATAATAATCACAATTAGTTTTAAAGTCACTCCGTTATTAGCGTTATAAGCAAACCTTATAAGTAATTTGACCGTCGTTATCGACGACCGAACAAAGAACGAGTCACAAGAAATAGAGCCACGTAAGTCCAGAACGACGCCTATGACCAATATAAGACAAAAACCAAAACATTGCCAAACGCTTACGTGTCAGAGACATGTGGGTCTCGTATGTCTCCATAAACTGGCATTAGCTTATTTGTCGACTGTACTCTTTTGTCCCCTGGCTCGGCTACAACCCTGTGACAAACAAAGATCAAGTCAAATATCTAACCAAAAATACTCTCGTCCACGTGGACATCGCTGACGTGGAACTCCCCCCTTCTATAAATACAGCCTTCCCTTCGCCGAGTTATACTCATCAAAACGAGTAAAGCATTTGCTAATATTAAACACAACACTTTGCTTTTGAGAAAGAAAACAAAAAACATTCGATTCGATCAATCATGGCTGTTGATTCGCCTCTTCAATCTCGGATGTCTTCACCTACGACCTCTGAGAAAGACGTCAAGGCTCTCAAGTTCATTGAAGAGATGACTCGGAACCCTGACTCCGTTCAAGAGAAGGTTCTTGGAGAGATACTAAGTCGTAACTCGGACACCGAATATCTCAAACGGTTCGGTCTTAATGGCTCCGTTGATCGGAAAACGTTCAAGAGCAAAGTTCCGGTGGTTACGTATGAAGATTTGAAGACGGAGATTCAACGTATATCCAACGGTGATCGTTCTCCGATCTTGTCTTCTCACCCCATCACCGAGTTTCTCACAAGGTATATTAATATTAGGTCAACTTTATCAGTAATTTACATGATCATAATACCAAAAAAAAAAAAACAAGTAGAGTTGACCCGTAATTTCTAAATTTGTACGTATATGCGCAGCTCTGGGACATCTGCTGGTGAGAGGAAATTAATGCCGACTATTGAAGAAGACTTAGACCGACGTCAGCTTTTATACAGTCTTCTCATGCCTGTCATGAATCTGTTAGTATATATACTTTAAACATCTTTTTTTCTATATAATTTGTAAATATTTTATTAAATTAACCAAAAATGTTTTAACTACAGCTACGTACCGGGATTAGACAAAGGCAAAGGCTTATACTTCTTGTTTGTGAAGTCGGAGTCTAAGACTTCTGGTGGGTTACCGGCTCGTCCGGTTCTCACGAGTTACTACAAAAGCGACCACTTCAAGAGAAGACCTTATGATCCATACAATGTCTATACTAGTCCGAACGAAGCCATCCTCTGCCCTGACTCTTCTCAAAGCATGTATGCTCAAATGCTATGTGGTCTCTTAATGCGCCACGATGTTCTCCGCCTTGGTGCTGTCTTTGCTTCCGGTCTCCTCCGTGCCATAAGCTTCCTCCAGAACAATTGGAAAGAGCTTGCTCTGGATATCTCAACCGGAACCCTAAGTTCAAGAATCTTTGATCCTGCGATTAAAAACCGCATGTCAAAGATTTTGACAAAACCTGATCAAGAACTTGCTGAGTTTTTGACAGGGGTCTGTTCACAAGAGAACTGGGAAGGGATTATCACAAAGATATGGCCTAAGACGAAGTACCTCGATGTGATTGTTACTGGAGCGATGGCTCAGTACATCCCAACTTTGGAGTACTATAGCGGCGGATTACCGATGGCTTGTACGATGTATGCTTCTTCCGAAAGTTACTTCGGGATTAACCTAAAGCCGATGTGTAAACCCTCGGAGGTTTCTTACACAATCATGCCGAACATGGCCTACTTCGAGTTCCTCCCACATAATCACGATGGAGACGGAGTAGCAGAAGCATCACTAGAAGAAACCTCACTTGTGGAGTTAGCTGACGTTGAGGTAGGCAAAGAGTATGAACTCGTGATCACGACTTATGCAGGGCTTTGCCGTTACAGAGTCGGTGACATTCTCCGTGTCACGGGGTTCCACAATTCCGCTCCACAGTTCAAATTCATACGTAGAAAGAATGTTCTGCTAAGCATCGAATCCGATAAAACCGACGAGGCTGAGCTACAGAAGGCAGTGGAGAATGCGTCGAGGTTGTTTGCAGAGCAAGGAACACGCGTGATCGAGTACACGAGCTACGCAGAAACGAAGACTATACCGGGTCATTACGTAATCTACTGGGAGCTCCTTGGTAGAGACCAAACCAACGCTCTTCCTAGCGACGAAGTCATGGGGAAGTGCTGTTTGGAGATGGAGGAATCCCTAAACTCGGTTTATAGACAAAGCAGAGTCGCTGATAAATCGATTGGTCCGTTGGAGATACGTGTGGTGCAGAACGGTACCTTTGAGGAGCTCATGGACTATGCCATCTCGAGAGGTGCATCGATAAATCAGTATAAGGTCCCTAGGTGCGTAAGCTTCACACCGATCATGGAGCTGCTTGACTCTAGAGTTGTGTCTACTCATTTCAGCCCTTCGTTGCCGCATTGGTCACCAGAACGACGTCGTTAGATGAAAGTGTTACAAAACCGATGCTGTGCGCGCGGTTCTAGAATATAAAAGCTCTGTTTTCTGATTCCAAGACTCTTTTAGATTTACCTATTATGTTGTTGTGTTTAGGGTTCTTGAATCGTACAATAAATTTGAAGAACGTACTGATGGTTTTTTTTTTCCTCTCTTTTGTCGGACATTCGGAATCAGCTAATTAAATTGCTTACAGAATTGGCGAGATTATTGTTTGCTACAGTCCAAAAACTCATCGTAGTTTACAATGAATAAATATGTCAACATAATTATCTTCATCGTAGTTTCACACTGCTTTTTTCAAAGAAGATCTGAAATAAGATCTTGGAAGCTTAAGTATTGTCCGGTCAAGCAACCAGCCCATTTTTCAAGTTGAAGCCCAATATTTGGTATGGTAGTATGGTTATTGCGGCATTCATTGCAGCTTTGGTATTATTATACTGTACTTAGAGCATCACCATTGGTTGCATTTAAGCAAAGTTGTTAAAAACATTAATTTGAATAAAAGTGAATAAAATTTGAAGTTAACAAACTTCTTAAGAAACTTTCTATTTTTATTGTCCATTGGTAGTATCTAAAAATGTGGTCTTTATTATTTTGGTCATCCTTGGAAACTCCTTCTTGAAACAGACTTGTTAACAGAGCATAGGCTTGTTTTGTCTCTTTCTCTTGGTGGTTCCGAGTACACATGGTCCTTGTCAGTTGCCTGGATGGTCATTGTCTTTGTTGGCCAAACTGTAATCATATAAAAAAACTACAAATTAAAATAAAGTCTACAGTCTTATACAAATAATCACAGACTTCAATTTCAATCTAACAAACCCCACCAATTCAATAATTCACCAATTACATTTCCATAGACATAAAGGCATTGTCTTGTCTTCATATAAGCAACATTCTATCACACAGATTCAGAAATCAAAATTGAGATAAATAGAGTGAACAAGAGTTGAATCAATACCAGAGTGCTTGTAAGAGTTGAGGTTGACGAGGTGTGTTTTCTCTTTGCTGAACTGAACCTTGGCGTTACCTCTACCGAACTGCTTCACCAAGAAACAGTTGTTTCTCTTTACGATCTCCCAGACCAGCTGTCCTGGAACTGTTGCCATTTCGAGCTCCTTCATACACACAGAAATTAGATTCAAACCTCAATTGTACATTCTACTTTGAGATACAACCTATAGCATGCAAAAACAAAATCCAACAGATGGATCTGCATAAACGCTATGTTAAAGACAGTAAAGTAGGGTCAGCAAAAATCACCTTGTTGTAGAGTATAACTCCAGAAGAGAGTATACGACATTGATAGGTGCAAAGGTGTTGATCGGAATGATCACTCAAAGTTTGTAGCAGAGCAGGAGCAGGAAGAGGAGAATCTTCGTATATGACTATCTTTGCCGGAACCAGAGGCGTTGGCGGAGATTGGGGCTCCAGCGTCGGACTTGGCTTTTTGGCGGCGGAGTTCTCACAATCTAGAACTCTAATTTTGTTAACATCAATTTCCAATTCGCAATTAACAACATAGAGAAGTGTAGAAATTGGATCATACCTTCTTAAAATTAGACTCCTGCTTGGGTTTCCCGAATACTCGATTCATCATGGTCAAATTCACCGAAACCCACACGAACACAAGCCACTAAAAAATTCAGATTTGGCCATCATACTAATCTATACAAGTCAAAAATCTTCCTCAATCAAGCCAAAAAATTCAGATATTGATCTAGATGGATGTATGAAGAGTTTCTTCCTCAATCAAGATGAAACTCTTTCTCGATAATGAAAGAGAAAAGGCGACACCGATAAACAAAAAATAAAAACACTGCTTTTTTTTTTCTTCTAAAACTTTACTCAGAGGCTGACACGTGTTAGATAAGCATCGTTGCTAAAATGTCTAAGCTAAAGATCGATTGTTAAGTAATTAGAATTTTTGATTTATTTTTTTAGCTTTTTAAGCAACCAATTTTGCTTAAATGCAACCAATGGAGATGCTCTTAGGTTCAAACTCAAACAACAAATACATTCTAACAGATGCCTTGCTTTAAGATCTTTTTTGAATAGAAACAATAAATAATCAATAATTTTGTTTCTTGGTATATTACAAATTTCCTTTGTTCAAACAAAAAAAAGAAAAGTATATTCCAAATTTCCAACTAATTCCCAAATCTTACCTTTAATTTCAATTAATTTACTAAGACAAAAGGCTTCTGTTTTTTTTTTTTTTCTGTTTTTTTTTTACTTTTCTAAATGAAACTTGCAAAATGTTAGTAGTTGATATAAACATTCTTTTATAATTAACAATGATTGTTAATATGGAAAAAAGATTTACAAATACGATGTTTAAATATTTTTAACAGTCATGGTGACTTTTCTGATTCAATATTATGTACTTTTTGGAGTGACCATGCGGTGATTGTCGACTGGTGACTTGTATATTATCATCGAATGTTCCAAAAAGATTTAAAAGTACGATGATAGAACCATGCATAATTAAATCAACAGTCAAAAATTTCTCCACTAACTTCCAACTGGACTCATATGTGATAACATTTTTTTAATCTCAGTCGGCTAAAGAATGCAAAACAGAAAACGAATTGTTAGGAACGAAGCATTTTTTGTTTTTTTTGGTTGAAAGCTACTAAGCATTTTGTTACCTATATACACATTCGTAGAATGGGAACACTTGCAATTAGTGTAGTTGAAACCTTTTAAGAAGAAAGGAATTAAAATTTAAAAGCTAGATCTGCCGTTGGGAATACGATAATAATACATTTAGGTACCGTTAGGTAGTAGCATAATATGAAGAATCTGAAAAGATAAAAATAATCTAGAGGGGCTTGCAATTGTAATATGTCAAATCACTGATTTGTAATGATAATTAAACTAACTGACATAAACAGTTAATAAACCAGTAAATTAGATAAAAACTGAACCGCATACGCGAATATACTTGGCCCCTCTCCGATTCAGTGAAGTTCTTAACCACAGTTCAAGTGACCCTTTTCAAGGATATATACATGTGGTTTAATCGCACTTGGTTCAGAGCGTAAAGAAAACAGGTAAAAATGTAGATGTTTTGAACATGTGAAATCGCAACGTTATCTCCGTTAGCTCAAGACCAGCTGCTTTTTTAAAACATACTCAGGTGTTTGTTCTTACTCATCTTCAAGATTTTGTGTTGATTTGTTCAAGGTTGTCAACTTTGTGTCAAACTTGACTTACATTACGACTTATTTTCGAGAATTACGAGTAAAAACAACATTATCCTCTGAAAATTTTATACTCACACAGTCACACTCACAATAAACAAATTAAATATCGTACGTGGAAAAGGTTAAAATACTTGTTTATATATAAATTGCTAGGGTCCCTAATTGCTAATACATATGATCATTTCCTCGACGCCATCACTACTAAACTCCTTACAGAAAAAAAAGGAAGGTCAAGAATGTTTTACTACTACGTGATTATTCTCCCTTTAGCTATCTTTCTCTTGGCTTACAAATTCTTCTTCACCTCCAAAACGAAACGTTTCAACCTCCCTCCTTCTCCGCCTTACTCTCTCCCAATCGTTGGCCACCACCGCCTCCTCAATCCACCGGTCCACCGTCTCTTCCAACGTCTCTCCAAAACCCACGGCCCGATCTTCTCCCTCAAATTCGGCTCCCGCAACGCCGTCGTGATCTCCTCCTCCTCACTCGTAACAGAATGCTTCACAGGCCAAAACGACATCATTCTATCAAACCGACCTTGTTTCCTAACCGCGAAATACGTCGCTTACAACTACACAACGGTAGGAACCGCTCTTTACGGCGACCACTGGCGTAACCTCCGCCGCATTTGCTCCCTCGAAATCCTCTCCTCGAACCGTCTCACCAACTTCCTCCACATCCGCAAAGACGAAATCAGACGCATGCTCACGAGGCTCTCACGTGACGTCAACAAAGATATCGAGCTCGAGCCGCTCTTGTCTGATCTAACGTTCAACAACATCGTGAGGATGGTTACAGGGAAGAGATACTACGGAGACGAAGTCCATAACGAGGAAGAAGCGAATGTTTTCAAAAAACTCGTCGCCGATATAAACGACAGTAGCGGAGCGAGGCATCCCGGAGATTACTTGCCCTTCATGAAGATGTTCGGAGGGAGCTTTGAGAAGAAAGTGAAAGCTGTTGCGAAAGACATGGATGAGATCTTGCAGCGTCTCCTTGAAGAGTGCAAGAGAGATAAAGACGGTAACACAATGGTTAATCACTTGCTCTCGCTGCAACAGCATGAGCCCGAGTATTACACTGACGTCACTATCAAAGGCCTAATGCTGGTAACGAATCGCTAACACACTCATATATGTGTTTATGCTAATTAATTAATGTTGACAGATTTGTTAGCTAGGTTTCATTCAGTTTTTTTTTTTGTTTTTGTTTTCATTCACAAATATAGAAACTGATTTAGTTCAAAGAGTTATAGTGTATACTTTGGATTTGCAGTTTTTAGCAAAATATATCTTAAGTAATCTAAACGATTATATTAGGAAAGGTTAGGTACAACTTTAGCGTTAGGTTAATTAATCGAATAGGTTAATTTAGGCATATAGTATTTAAAATCCGTTACACATATTTGGGACCATGCATGCGTACGTCTCAGTCTCTGATTAGAAAAGTTGGCTAATTATGGACGAAACAGGGCATGATTATCGCCGGAACAGACACCTCCGCCGTGACGTTGGAGTGGGCGATGTCGAGTTTGCTAAACCATCCAGAGTCGTTAGAAAAGGCAAAACTAGAGATTGACGAGAAAATAGGACAAGAACGTTTGATCGACGAACCAGACATTGCGAACCTGCCTTACCTCCAAAACGTAGTGTCGGAAACATTCCGGCTATACCCGGCGGCGCCGCTTCTAGTACCAAGATCACCGACGGAGGATGTCAAAGTAGGAGGATACGATGTGCCACGTGGCACGATGGTGATGGTGAACGCGTGGGCTATACACAGAGATCCAAGTCTTTGGAGTGAACCGGAGGAGTTTAAACCGGAGAGGTTTGACGGCGGAGAAGAAGACGTTCATAAAATGATGCCGTTTGGGAATGGACGGAGATCGTGTCCCGGCGCCGCATTAGGGCAGAGGATCGTGACGTTGGCGTTAGGTTCGTTGATTCAGTGCTTTGACTGGGAAAAAGTCAACGGCGAAGTGATTGATATGACGGAGACTCCTGGGATGGCGATGCGTAAGAAAGTGCCTTTGCGGGCTTTGTGTCGATCTCGGCCCATTATGAATAACCTTCAGGCCCATTTACGGGCTTAGTTTTTACTACTACTTTTTTGGCTGCGTTTGTCAGTTTGACCGAAAACTATGTGTGTAATTCAAACTAAAACATAATGAAACTTTAATAAATTAGTTTGATTCAGTTTTGTTTTTTTAATTCGTATTCGAGATTAGTTAGATATATTTTTAAAAAATTCAGAGAATATTAATCTTAAACTAGTTTTTCTTTTTAGATTCGGTTTGATTTTGGTATCAAAACCATTAATGTAATGTATATATAGGTAACTTTTTCAAATGTTGATGTCTATTGTTGTCCACTCCACTAATTGGAATACAATTCGAAAATATTAAATAGTTGAAACTTGAAACTAAACTATTTAGTGGGTCGGAGCACAAAGATGGAAAATAAGGAAGAGGACAAAAATTTAGGAACAATTACACACATAGCCTAAATAGTCAGAAATTCACCATTTAGTAGTAATGAACTAAGGAAAAAGGATCTTACTGTAAACTAAACATACTGGAAGTTTCCCTCCTGGTATGTATCTATAATTCGTCCCATTTTTTTATTTTCTCAAATTTTGTTTTTCTTTTTTTTTGACAACCTCAAATTTTGTTCTTCTTTAAAATAAGAAGAAGAAAAAAAATGAAATTATCCTTCTTTTCCTAACCAGCCTTAAAAGAAAAGATAGTTGTCTCTATCATAGATCCGATCCGAATTAGGAATACTTGTAGCATGAAACGATAAAGAGCTGCTATAGAGATGAAAAAGAAAAGAGAGAAAAAAAAGAAAGAAAGGTTGACACTATTGAGAACTGATATTATCAAAAACGTGATCGAGAACGGACAGAAACGGATAAAACAAATAAACATGCAACCGAGAAAATTGTAAGCTTTACACGTGTTAGGAAAAAAGGAAATTGTAACACATGGATCTTACATTATACTTGAATGTTACAAAATAAACTAAAACCCGTTATTTATTGGAACATAAGATATTTGGTTTGATATCATATTTGGTAAGTATTACTGTCTA